>ML106115.1:0-51503 GCA_003697995.1 Taxidea taxus jeffersonii | reverse complement strand
AGAAAGAAAGAAAGAAAGAAAGAAAGAAAGAAAGAAAGAAAGAAAGAGAAAGAAAGAAAGAAAGGAGGGAAGAACACCTTTCAAGAAAGCACAAAGTAATCACAAACATGATTGCCTTGATAATAATTAATGCCTGGGGGCTAGTTGTACCTTAAATCAATAATGGTTATTTTTCCCCATCTCAAATCTATAAAATTCCAGACATGATTCTTTCTCCACACCCCTGGCCAGAATTGCTAAAAGCAAGTCTGTGTCAAATTCCTGATTCCATATCAGTTGCAGACACAATGCAAGAGATAAAACCTAATGAGTTTCTACAAACACAAACAATTTGTTAGCATTGACTGGTCACTTCAGTGAAAGAACCAGTCAATTTAATCAAATTGGGCAAACTGGCCTTAAGCTGAAGTGACAAATGGATTCAGTCAAAATAATCAAACTAAGTAAATAGACTGGGTGTGTTCACTTCAATATCCTTTTAATGGTTCCGAATCTTAACATTTTTGCTAATAAACTCTGGTCCCTGCTGAGTGAAAAAAACATTAGTTTTGGGGAGCAAAAAGCAAGATGCCTGCTTACCCCAGTGGTCATAGCCAATCATCTGAATGAACAAAACAGGTAGGCAAATGGAATAAACTTTTCCCCCTACCTCTTGACTGAGGGCATGCCCAGGAGTGCTACACCAGGTTTTCTAATCATTGGCATGTGAAGAATCCAGAAGAGACATTGCCCCTAGCCACAGTATAATTGGTTATATACATACAGTATAAACATACGTTTACTGGACAGAGGACACAGGAATACTGAATTAGAAAACACACCCTAGTGACTCTACCAGGAATCTAAGAAGAATAGACAGCAGAGAGGGCTTTCTAAAGCCCCAAACAATCACGGTAATTCACTTCCAACAGTTGCCCTGCTGGCACTCTTCCTAAGCAGACAGGGGAGAGCTGCTGCATCTCTCAGATAACAAGGTAATTAATGTTAAAAAGGAAGACCATATTGAGGAGGGTCAGTTGTAGCTTCAGAATTATAAAAAGGTAGAATTAAAGAGCCTATTTCCATTTGGCTCAAACTTTTTTTTTTTTCTAAGGCTTATTTTAAAAAGATTTGAAAAGGCAGAGGTAGAGACGTGAATAAACAAAAGCTATTACAGAAAAATGAAATTATTTTCCTCTCAGCCTCTTTCCATTTCAGAACTTTTCTGAAGCCCCAGTGGCATTTCATAATCCAACTTTCCAAAATTAGTTTCATCTCCTTAAAAAAAAAATCACATCATAGAATTTGTTCACACACCTTTAGAGGTGATGCCATCCTTTCAATGAACTAAGGATCTGCCTCACCTTCTCACCCTGATTCTCCTCTCTGCAAGTAAATACATAATCACTATTTGTTAATTGCGTGAACTCCACTGACATGGAGTACAATTATTGTAGCATGACATCTGGAGGAATTTTAGCATCAGAAGGTGGTGATGAGCTTGCAGAGGCTACATGAGAGGATCATACAAGACTTATATGTCCTATATTAAAAGGAAAGGCTAAATAAAATCTATTTTTTTAAAGATTTTTATTTATCTGGGGCACCAAGGTGGGCAATCGGTTAAGTGTCTGAATCTTGGTTTCCGCTCAGGTTGTGATCTCAGAGTCCTGAGATCATGCCCCGTATTAGGGTCCTGCTCAATGAGGAATCTGCTTGTTTTTCTCTCCCTTTCCCTCTGCCACTCCTGCTCACATTCAGGTGTTTTCTCTTCTCTCTCTCTCAAATGAATGAATAAAAATCTTCTTAACCTTTAACTGACTGAGATAGTCAGGCATCCCAAGACTAATAGAAATTTAATATCATCTTTAAATCCACAATAATGATTTCTTAATAAATGACAATAGTAAATCTTATCTTTAAATATCAAACAAAGGAAATGTGTAACCTTATACAAGTCTAAAATAAATAAATCAGATAATAAGAAACATTAATTAGGTTTATCAGAGAAGCTGTAATCCTAAAAATGTAGTATCTAATGTACACAAAATACTCTCTGCTAGATATAGGCTTAGTGTTTTAATATGTATTAGTACATTTAAACTTCATAACAACCTTAAGGTAGTTATGGTTGTAATCCTCACTGTCTTTTTTTTTTTTTTTCTTAAGATTTTATTTATTTATTTGACAGAAAGAGAGAGAGATCACAAATAAGCAGAGAGGCAGCCGGGAGAGAGGAGGAAGCAAGCTCCCGGCTGAGTAGGGAGCCCGATGCAGGGCTCCATCCCAGGACCCTCAGATAATAACCTGAGCCAAAGGCAGAGGCTCAACCCACTGAGCCACCCAGGTGCCCCAATCTCATTGTTGTTGTTGTTGTTGTTTTAAGATTTTATTTATTTATTTGTCAGATAGAGAGAGAGCGCAGGAGTGAGCACAGGCAGACAGAGTGGCAGGCAGAGGGAGAAGCAGGCTCACCGCTGAGCAAGAAGCCCAATGCGGGACTCGATCCCAGGACGCCGGGATCATGACCTGAGCCGAAGGCAGCTGCTTAACCAACTGAGCCACCCAGGTGTCCCCAATCTCATTGTTTTAAGATGAGAAAACCGAGGCACAGAGAAGTTGAGCAACTTGACAAAGGTAACACAGACAACAAGCTTAAGAGCTAAGATTTGAACCCAGAAAATCTAGCTCCATGATCCAGACTGTTAATCTATACATACAGTGGCCCTTAAAATGAAAAATCTGGATATCTGTACAAGTGAAAGAGTGTACATAGTTTTGAATACATTGTTGGAGCATCAGGGTAACCCTCCAAGGAATGCTAGTATTAATGGTAGAAGAAAATATAGTAAGGAATGTATAAATTCTACATAGCATTCTTAAAAAAAAAAAAGCCTACATTTTTTAAAACACATTTTTGATACCATTTACTTATGTATTTGAATGTACCACACTCCTATAGTTAGTACTCAGTGGCAAAATATATATCCAGAAACAACATCCATTACAGAAAATTTTAATTTCTTTATATTTGCCTATGATGCCTGCATTTTTTAAATGAGTATGCATGTGTTAATTTTTTAATCATAAATTTAATTGATCAGTTTGGATTTGAAGAAAGCTTTCTTGGATGATTCCTTTATGATAAGTCTTAACTAGCTTCTAGAGACTGTATGCATAACACCAACCATAATCTTATGTCCACAGTCATGAGAGGACAATTGACTTGTCTCATCAAAATCCTGGTAGACAGAGAACAAGTCAGAACATTGGAAGTTTGGATTCAAAGTGAAATGTACAATTAGCTAAAATCTATGATGTTGACTAATTCTTAAAATATTTCTAACCACATGTTAAATGACTATGGTAAGAGATACAGCGCCCCCCACCCCGGCTGTCCTCCCAACCTCTTGGCCCTCTTGCATACACAAGCACACACAGCCCACCACCAATAACAGCAAGCGGCAAAGGAAAATAAAAGGAAGTAGTCATAAGAAGTCTCTAATTATTTTATAGTTTTCAAAGACTAGCTTTATCATTTTGATCAATAGAACTAAAGAAAAGCCAAACAGCTTACAACTCCTAAAACTGAGGTATGGCATAAACACAGGAAAAGGACAGTCCTGATTCTCACTCGAAGGAAGTCCACACAGAGTATTTTCACCCAGGAGACAGTCTGCCTCATTAACCTTTAGGTGATGGCAACTGAGGGAGACAGCAGAATAAAGAGGTTGGAACAGCTCAAGGAAAGATGACAACAAGTCAGAAGTAAGATGGGTTGTGACAGGGACGATCTCCAAAGGAAAGAAAAAACATGGAAATCGGCAACGCAAATGGAAAGTGACAGGAAGAAACTGTTTAGGACTATAAATTAGCTCAGTGGGAAAGGAAGTGGAACATGCACTGGAGTGAAACCATTGAATTATGGGATTATGCCCCCAGAACTCTTAGCATGGCAATATTGTCTCCTAGCCAACAGAGCAGGACTAGATTTATTATATATACATCTTCCTGCCTTCTTCAACCTGTTCTCA
Organism: Taxidea taxus jeffersonii; assembly: GCA_003697995.1. Classification (NCBI taxonomy): domain Eukaryota; kingdom Metazoa; phylum Chordata; class Mammalia; order Carnivora; family Mustelidae; genus Taxidea; species Taxidea taxus. Next base: position 47,490 of record ML106115.1, on the reverse strand, counting down.
GAGAAGCAGCAAAGTCAGTTGCAAAGAGAAAATTAACCAGCTCTTTCCTTTTTTGCCTCTTCTTTGCTTCCCAAATTAGTGAGAAAATGTAAATGTGAATTTTCCCTCTGTGGCTGTCTCATCACAGATGGTGACACATTAGAAAATACTGGTGAGAAAATTTAATTCCAGTTTTCTCCTCTCCATTGAGGCTGATGTCCCTTTGAATGTGCTAATGGACCCTCTCCTATTTAGAGTCTAGTATATTTACTTTTAACTCTTTGCTTTGAAAGGTCTTTTAAAATGAAGAAACCTGATGATGTCAATGACTCCACTGATTTCCCATGTTTGAACCTCAGGTGTTTCACTTTGTATTTCCCCTACAGACATTCTTAATAGATTGTCTCTGGAAGGCCTTCTGACTCTGAAATCTAGGTCACCAATGGATTGCTCCTTGCTCAGCATCCACTTTCTTTGTTTTTTCTAGGGACAGCCCTAGTCCACTTCAAATTAAAGATACTTAACACCTCTCTAAATACTGTGAAATATCACAGACTTCTACAATCGAGTTCAATGGGAGCACATCAGCTCACACTTCCTGAATGTTGGACAGCAAAAGATGTGACCACTCTATGGTCTACCCCATGCAGTCTAGCCTTTAAATGAGTACCCAAATAAACACTTAACATGTAGAGTGTTCAAAGCCTCTCTGCATGCATTATTCTCCTCATAATAGATGCTTAAAGATGAGGAAAAATAGTATCCAGGAAGAGGTTTGGCTGGGTAAAGACTGAAACAGTTTTTGTTGGTTTTTTTTTTTAAGATTTTGTTTATTTATTTGACAGAGAAAGAGACCACAAGTAGGCAGAGAGGCAGGCAGAGAGAGGGGGGGAAGCAGACTTCCCACTGAGCACAAAGCCCGATGCGGGGCTTCATCCCAGGACCCTGAGATCATGACCTGAGCTGAAGGCAGAGGCTTAACCCACTGAGCCACACAGGCGCCCCGTTTTGTTGTTGTTGTTGTTGTTGTTGTTTTATTTTTTTTTTAATGCAGGTTTTGAACAGAATACATATATACAAAGTTAAAAACAAAACTTAAGGATCTTTAAAACCTTAAAGTACTACTGTGTCTAGAATAAAATGGCTGCTTTGTAACAAAGCACAGGGGGATGAGGTAATGAGAGGACATGATAAGACATTCTTGAATATGCATTTTAAGCCCCTACACTAGATGAAATTTCCCCTCCCTGGAGAAAATGAGTGATTTGCAGACTTTGGATAGATATATTCATTAGTTAGGAAAGTCTGAGAGAAAAGCTAGCTTGAGTGTGGGCTGGAAATTCATCACCTCATTATCCACCACATCTCAGATGGGCAACAGCAGGAGATGTCAAAATACAAGAATATACAGAAGACCTGATCTACTTTCTCCAGGTCACACCAATCTCCTTCAAGAGAGAAAGAAGTATGACATTCTGAGATTCAATGCCCACACTCTTCAGGTGAGGGGAAGTTTTGAGACAGAGATGAGAAACTACTGACCTCCCTCGAGTTTCACTTCAAGGTGTCACACGAGGGGATCAATTCTGCAATTTTCTTGTCTGATAGATGTAAGAGAAAACATAAGACAGCCTATGTGAGTTTTCACAAATTTGGGGGAGATTTTCCCAGATGAATGAGAAGTGCTATTTGAAAGACATCCCAGCAGGCAGGAGTGGGAAGCCCAACGAGGAGATGGAACAAGGCAGGGAGTTATTTCAGTGCAGAGGAGAGCCTAGGTGGAGGTGATGTACAGAACACCAGGTGACATTCACACTCATTACTAGTATCATCCATAGGAGGAACTGACAATCCCAGAGCTTGGAAGTGACCACAGCAGGGACACTGCTGGATGCAACTGTTCACTGGGAAATATAAAGCCTTGAGAAGACAGAAGGATCAAAGAGGCTAGTGTTTTCAAAAAGGAGAGGATGCATTTATTTCCATTATTTTTTTCATTTCAAATCTATGAACTGTGGCCTTGTAGAATCAAATACCTCAGAGACTAAACATTAGGGCTAACTAGTAAATATTTTTATAAAAAACTGGCATAGTTGGCTTGACTCCAATGAGGAAAACTGATAAATTTCTATGGATAATAAGACATTTAAATCCTAGAGAAAATAGTGAGGTATATAAAAATATTTAAAACTTTCTTTTTAGCATATTGTCTTTAATATTATGTTGTCTATTTCAGTAGGAAAATAAATATCTGTAAAACCTATAATTATTTAAAAATAGTCCTTTGTAGTTTCAGAATATGGACTTAAAAAAAAAAAACACACCAGGGACGCCTGGGTGGCTCAATTGGTTAAGCAGCTGCCTTCGGCTCAGGTAATGATCCCAGCATCCTGGGATCCAGTCCCACATCGGGCTCCTTGCTTGGCAGGGAGCCTGTTTCTCCCTCTGCCTCTGCCTGCCACTCTGCCTGTGCTCGCTCTCTCTCTCTATATATACAAATAAATAAAATCTTTTAAAAAAAAAATCAAACAGTAAAAGAGATGATCTATATTATAAATGCTTTAAAGTAAATTATATGGAAATTTTAAAGTTAAGCATAAGGTAAAAAAATACAGAATACTGAAATTTTAAACTTCATTTAATAATTAAGTTCTGGAAGGACAAAGTATGGTTCAATTTCAGCAAATGATATTGTTTAAAAATATTGTTCAGTAATTTCTAAAAGGAATTTGTTATTAAGCCTCTTAAGAATCAATAAAATGTCAACTAATACAAGTGACAAAGAAGTCCATAGTCTCTCATGGTTCTTCTCCCCCTCCAATTTCCCCCTACCCTCGACCATGGGAGACTATGGACTCTGAGAAACAAACTGAGGGTTTTAGAGGTGAGGGGGGTGGGGGGCTGGGTTAGCCAGGTGGTGGGTATTAAAGAGGGCACGTATTACATAGAGCACTGGGTGTTATACACAAACGATGAATCATGGAACACTGCATCAAAAACTAATGATGGGGGTGCCTGGGTGGCTCAGTGGGTTAAGCCTCTGCCTTCAGCCTAGGTCATGATCTCAGGGTCCTGGGATTGAGTCCCACATGGGGCTCTCTGCTCAGCAGGGAGCCTGCTTCCCCCTCTCTCTCAGCCTGCCTCTCTGCCTACTTGTGATCTCTGTCTGTCAAATAAATAATAAAATCTTAAAATTAAAAAGAGGAATTATCTTCAAAAACTAACGATGTATTGTATGGTGACTAACATAATAAAAATAAAATAAATAAAATCTTTAAAAATAAATAAATAAAAACATTTTTGACAGGGGTGGGGGGGAATAACAAAGAAGGTCAAAAATATCAGGTTTTATTTCACAAAAATTCAGAGTAAATAATAAATACATACACCTTTTAGGGTTGATGAAAAATAGGAAAATCATCATCACATTAAATTCAGGAAGAAACAAAATATAGGTCTACAATTCCTTATCTGAAACCTCAAAGTCATTGGAATTTGCATATATCACACATATTATGTAAACCTTCCATCCATACTCTTTAACATATTGTTTCTCAATATGCACACCACGTGGGATAAATAAGAGTGTCAATGGTAGGGCGCCTGGGTGGCTCAGTGGGTTAAGCCGCTGCCTTCGGCTCAGGTCATGATCCCAGGGTCCTGGGATCGAGTCCCGCATCGGGCTCTCTGCTTAGCGGGGAGCCTGCTTCTCCCCTCCCCTCTCTGCCTCTTTGCCTGCTTGTGTAATCTCTGTCTGTCAAATAAATAAATCTTTAAAAAAAAAAAAAGAGTGTCAATGGTAATATTAGTATAGTTAAGTTTAGTCATCAAATATGATTCAGTGCTAAACCAATGGGGGAAAAATGTTTTCATCAGTTACCACATCATAAAATTGTAGAAATAGGGTTATATACTTGCATTTAATATGCACACACAAATCTAAGAACTTCATTGATGAACTTTTTCTGTCTTTGAGCAGCAAATTCACTAGCTATGATAATTCAACTGGAATGTAAAAGACTAGAGTCTATGTTGTGCTAATTTACAGAAGACTCTACAGCCAACAATGCTATGCAGAAATTCACACGTGTCAAAAGGAGAATGACTGAATTCAGAATGTTAAAAGAGAGAGATTTCCAAATAGTGCTAAAATAGAATTTCAAGTAATGTAAGTTATCAGTGTTAAAATTTTAATCACTTCATTATGTTATTGAGTAATACACTGAGTATATCCATTGTAGAGCTTTTCATCCTTGTATCCTGCAGGCAGGAATCACAGTGGAAAATACATATATTTTTTAAAGATTTTATGTATTTATTTGATAGAGATCACAAGTAGGCAGAGAAGGAGGCAGAGAGAGAGGGGGAGAAGCAGGCTCCTCGCTGAGCAGAGAGACTGATGTGGGGCTCAATCCCAGGACCCTGGGATCATGATCGGAGCTGAAGGCAGAGGCTTCAACCCACTGAGTCACCCAGGCACCCCAAGAAAACACATATTTTAAAAGGTCTCCTTGATTTCAGGAGTCTTGCAATGGTGAACATCTTTACCATAGGCACCACGGCCTGAATAGTGATCAGAATATGACCATTAGATTTCTTTTGTAGTAGCTTACTGATTTTGGTATCTCTAGGACTGAAATAGATAGGCAATTGATTTAAAATCTTACTTGAAATGTATAACAACAAAAATCATAGGTTTGGTGAACAAAAGCCTAATATATATCAACACAACAAATAGTCATGATCATTCATTCAATGCCCAGATCTGAACCGTCTAAATACTAGGAGTCTAGGGACTAGGAGTCCCTTTTTAAAAAGGATGATGTCACCTTAAGATTGACAGTTCTACAAGTACATATTTCTGGATACTTCCCCTAAGGGACCTGAAATCCCACGTAACTGAACTGGAGAAAAGAAATGAGATTACTGGATACTGTGATGATAATCTCTGGGAACTGTGGTTTGAATGTCAGGTGATAGATGAAATTTTGGTCCAGGTCTGTCTTTGCTTTCCCACTTTCAGAAGGCAAAGTTGAAATGGACATGCTTAGCAACTGATAGAGTTAGACAATTAGGTATGTTTATATAAATAATCATTATAACTTTACTTTTGTGACACCAAAAAGCATAGTTTGAAGTTACTATTTAAGAAGTTAACGTGGAATTTTAAGAAATTAATCTTCACATGTGAAGAGTTATCCATCTTCATTTTATCATATAACTGATATATAGAGGAGCAACATTTGCTACCCCAAAATGTATTCCCTTGGCATTTGGATTGTTTTAGGTAGAATATTTTTAAGAAATCGAAGGTTCCAGAAGTTTTTTTCGTTTGCCTTCCCACTAATTACCTAAAAGAATTTAGATAGCTCCCACCTTGAAACAGGTTCTCTAAAGAGAACTATGGTAAAACATGAACTAGGCATTGTAGACAGGGAAGAACCAAGCAAAGTATGTAAAAATTTCATTTGTATGACCCATTGTTCATGGATGGTCAAGCAAAGATTTGTTTACCTAACATTTACTTTTTCCATTCTCCCTGTGAATTTCCATTGTTTCCTTTGAAACCCCAGATTCCCACCCACTTCACTTTTGCCCAAAATGACAAAAATAATTTGTTTTGCTAGTTTTCAAAATATCTCATGTTCATTTGGATTCCCCCTACTTAATTAAATCAGATTTTTCTCCTGTTAATCTGTCTCATGTCAATTTGATTCTTAGACCAGCTTGAAAGATAATCTTGAAGAAGAATTTTGAAAAATGAAAAAGTTTTACCTCATCAACAATCAAAAGACTGTAAAGCTTGATTTATGAGGTTCTGAAAATTTTCTTTGACAGCAAAGACATATGTAAAGACAACTCCTTAATACTATAAAATATAATTTTATTCAAAGAAGAGGTGTTGCAGAGAGAGTTATGGTTTGCAGAAAGAGTTATGGTTTTAATTTGATAATTGTAACCCTTTTGTTGTGATTAAAAGTTCTCTTCACCAATTTGGAAATTTTCTCCTCTTAGAGCAGAGAATGGAATATACATAGATATATAATTAGGTTTATTTTAGATAAATAAGCTGGCAAATATGAGCCTATTTTATATGCAATATATGGGGGTCATATAATACAGCTGAAATAATAAAAATTCCATTATATCAGTCTTGGCGAAATCAGTATTAATTAGGTCTTCTTATTCTCCCCTTTTTAGAGATGAGGAAATTGAGGCACAAACTGATTTAGTGATTTTCCCCCAAGATCACACAGCTAGTAATTGGGGCCAGTATTCCAATTTCACAGTTTGGCCCCAGTGTCCATGCTCCTCGTTATTATTCTAAGAAAGAACTTAGACCTAAGAGAAATATGTTGATATGAGTTCTTTGCTGCCATACTGAATTTTCCTGATCAGCATAATAAAGGAGAAAGTGCTTTCATAACCAGCTAGTAAAAACAGAATAAGGAGAAAGAATTTCTCACACAAGTAAGAACATACTGGCATGCCCCACTCTTGGTTGTTCTGGCTATGAGGACTTTACCTAAGAATACCAAGATTATAAAATGAAAATTCTGGCATGCAAAGGAAAGGAAGTAAATAGCAGTAAGGGGCAGTAATCTGTGTTTTAGCCAACTCTACCTCTAGGAAAGGGACTTTGGCAGTGGACAACAGATAAATGTTCAGACTTGGATTATAAATAGAAGGCATTGTAATAAGTCTTCCAAGACTTGGAAGAAGCTTAAGTGTACTCTAAAAATTGTGGATATATTTCTTCTTGTGACATTTGGCTGAGAAACATGGCAACTGTAGAACCTGGTTGGTTTGTTTGTTTGTTTTCTCTATTTGACCTTTTACTAAAGTCAAGGAGAGTTGAGCCCACTGTGAGGGGTTAATGGGCAAAGAATAGATTTTGTTGTTGCTATTGTTGTTATATAGAAAATCCTGAATATGACACTATGGTTTGTTTCAAGTGACAAAACCAGTTTAAACCACTTATTGCCACTATAGTCGTACATGCAGGTAAGAATTCTGAAATGTCTAGATTCAGGTTTCAGCCTATGTCATCAGGATTCTTTTCGAATTTCTACTTTGTTTGTTGGTTCATTCTTAAAGCTCCTCACATAGTGAAAAAAAATAAAGAAAAAAAAATCAACATCAGAATCTCTAGCTTTGTATATAAAGAAAACACTTTCTCTTCTTGGTCCCATGTATTCATAAAACACACACAAACACCCCCATAATAGCTATTTATCCATGCCATCTCTAGAACTGGACCAATTAATTACTTGATCAGGAGAAGTTGTGAGAAAAATCTGATTTTGCAAACTTGAGTTACATCCCTATAGGTGGTACTAGACCTTGAGGCCGGCCTCAGACAGAAATGCTGATGAAGTATGGGAGAGGAGTGTTTACTTAAAGATATCTTGGACTTACATAAGTATTTATAAATGTACAATTAGGTTTGTTTTCCTTTCTCCTCAATATTGTCTTTTATTTCCTTTCCAATGTTCCAAAGCTTGCAAATGATTTCCAAGATTAGAATATTTAGATATATGAATTTTTAAAAATGGATTTAAATGTATGTAATTGAAGGAGTTCAAAGTATTATTCATTAGAGAAAACTAAATATTACATTTAATTAAAAAATCACTAATATTTTCCTTTTAGAGAATTTAATAAAGTATAGCATCACAAAAATTTAAAAATATATATTAAATAAGTTAGACCAAGAGAAACATTTTCTAAAACTAAAAACAAGAACAAAAAACAACCTTTCTAAAGGAACTTTCTGTAAAATTTTAAAAGCTATGCTCTCCTAACACAATCTTATAAGACTCAGAGTAGGCTGCAGAAGCTGAATTTTGTCACTTGTAGCTCTGTGCATTTTTGTTAAAGAGAGTGATATTCAAGCCAGAAATAGAATTTTATGGTCTCTGTCACCTACATTTCAGTATTTACTTTGTGTCATACTCCCCAAGCACTCTTTATTAGAGTCATAAGCACTGGCCTATAGATTCAAAATTTACCTCTAGAATACCTGAATATTTGCTTACTTCTAATTTTCATATTTATTCTCTAAGATTTTAGAGAAAATTGAAAATAATCATATCTAAATTCATTAATTTGAAATAACTTATTTAATGAAATTATATACTGTCTAAAATGTTTCTTTTATACTTCTGTTTTCTAGTAGTAAGACTATTTCTGATTATTATAAATGTTTACATGTTATATGTATATTATGTAAAAATTTTTAAAAAATGAAATGACAAAAAAAAAAAAAAACCTTCCCTATTATCACCTAGAAAGGATCTCTTATAATATTTTGGTGATATTTTTTTCTCCATATATACACACATTTTTTTTTAATTTTTTTTTTAAGATTTTATTTATTTATGTCAGACAGAGAGCAGGAGCGAGCACAGGCAAAGTGGCAGGCAGAAGCAGAGGGAGAAGCAGGTTCCCTGCTGAGCAAGGAGCCTGATGTGGGAATCGATCCTAGGACGCTGGGATCATGACCTGAGCCGAAGGCAGCCGCTTAACCAACTGAGCCACCCAGGTGTCCCTATACACACATTTTAAACAGTTAAATCACATTAATAAACTTTTCGTCTTTTTTTAACGTAAGTATTCTCTCATGTAATTAAGTGTTTTTTTTTCAATTATTTCATTTCCCCATGAGAATCTATAATGAGTATTTTGTGTGTTTGTTTTTTTCCCTACTAAATACACAGTCATGTGTATGTTTCTGGACTCTATTTTCCAATGGTTTATTCATCTATCCTTATACTAATACCACTCATTCTAGCTTTACAGTAAGTCTTGATCCCTTATAGAGTAAATCCTGCCCCTTGTGCTTCTTTAGAATTTCTTGGCAATTGCATTTCCCTATGAATTTTATAATCAACCTGTCCATTTCCAGACAAATACACACTCACACAAATCTGAGGACTTTCACTATGATTTTACTATCAGTCAATTTGAGGATAAGATCAAGTTTTTTTCCATTTCCTTTGCCTCTTTCTATCGCAATATATTTTAAACCGTGATCATCATACATCAGTGGAGACTGATATCTTTAAGCTTTTCTTAATATTGCTTCATTGTCTTGAGCATCTTTCATTAGATTTGGTTCAACTTGATTTAATAGGTTGTTGTATAGAGTATTTTAGAGTTTTTTATGTTTATTGCTGCTGTAATAGTCATTCCTGTACTGTGGAACATTTTGTTCATGTTTAAGTTGAATGTGTGTGTGTGTGTGGTGTGCGCGTACATGTGTGAGTGATTTCTCTGCATCCTTTAGCACTTCATTTCTTCAGGTACAAAATGTTAATTTTATAGGTGAAAATCAAATTTTATTACCTTAATTTTCATTTCTTTAATTATTAGTGAGAGTGAATATTTTTAAGTGTTCATTAGCCATTATAACTGAATAATTAATGATTCTATAAGCTACAGAGAAACTCTTATAGAAATATTAGCTGAATTCTGATCATATGCTTTTTATGAACAAGCACATAGATCAGTCTTTATTTAATCATGGTTTTAGTCTGTATAATACCATTTCCTAGGACTATGCTCTATAGTAATGCCTAAACCTTAAAATTCCTTTTATTAGGTTCTTGTTGTTAACTAGATTCACTTACTCCATTCCTGGGATGCTGAAAGTTTCCTGACACTGCCAACTTTTTATTTATGACAAAGTATGTCTTGATACTTACTAAATCCTGACATAGATATAGGATTTTTTGTCATATGCTATGAGAGAAATGAATGTGATTTATTCTTTACTTTCAAGTAGTTGGCCATCTAATAGGGTAGAAAGTCATATGTGCAGTTAAATATAATCAAGGCTGGGAATGGAATCTGAAATTAGGCAACTACAAAATTTCAAATGGAACATAAATTTTCTTTTGTAGTTTAATTTATTTAGTCCCATTTCTTTTTTAGATGCTAAGGAGTCCTACCTGGCCATCTGTGGTAAAATAAGTTGATAAAAAGACAATTTGAAATGATATACAATTTATATGAAAAAGGATAGGTGGAAGACAAAAAAAAAAAAAACTGTTGCCATAAGATTACATATAGGACTGAAATTCACAGATAGGATGGCATTTGTGTTTCCTTTATCATGTACTTTGGGTTAATTCATAGATTTGTTCAATGGAAACTGGGTTGTGTTAAGCCAACCCCCATGTCCCTGAAAAAGCAGCAGATTCTGAATCTTCTTACCCTGCAGGTGTTACAATTAATTAAACCAGTGTTTCTATTTTGCATGTACTATGATTGTGATAACAAGTGGTGATTAGTCTAGATAATATTGTTAGACTCTCACTTTCCAGCTTAGGGGTATTGCTTTCATTCTAAAGTGTTGATTGCTTCTTATCTAACTTTGAAAATAAGATCAGATGCTTTTTAAACTGATGTCTCTTATATTGTCTAACTATGGAAATTTATATGGTAATTTAAAATCTGATAAGCTATGAGTGGCATAAGCCTGCATAATAAAGCAATCACAAGTATTGACACACTGGGCAGAATTCAGTTCAGTCTGCCCGTGTAAGGAAAAAATTTCCCACCACATACTGAAGATTTAGAGGGGACACTGAATGTATGTACTATTCATCATCCAACAGAACTATCTTTATTGTATTCACTTTCTGCACATGTCTGGAAAAGTTTATTTTTGAAATTCAACAAGATTAATGAAGAAAATAAAGGATAATATCCTTCCAGTTAGCATTTTATTAAGTTTATTTATTCAACAACTTTCTTTTTAATGTTAACTTTATAAAACAAGCCACTCTGTAAGGCACAACAAAGGATCAGATGCCATTCTTAACATCTAATAAAAGTCAGATGACTTATATTTAATTTTCATTACTGCCATCTGAGTATAGATTTGCTACTTCCATCAGTGTGACCCTATAAAATTAATCTGAAGTGTCCTTTTGTCAAAGGTAAAAAGAGAAGGATAATAAAAATGTGGATTACATTCTACATGAACCAAATTCTGACATAGTATACCAAAAAAACCTTTGGTTTCTGTTGTAGGAAGCTCTGACATGGCTTACAATAATTCCCACCTCTGGTGTTCATACCCTTGTATAATCTCTTCCCATTGCATGTAGGCTGAATCCAGTAGTTTGCTTTCAAAGAACAGAATGCAGTACAAATGAGGAATTTCACTTCATTGATTATAAAAAGACCACAATTTCTCTCTTGCCAGTATTTTGTTACTGACACTATTTCCCTCCAGATTTGCATGCTGATCTTGCTCACTTTGATGGAGATGCAAATGGTGGACACACATGGACAAGAAACTGAGGCCCTCAGTCTACCAGACTGTAAGGCACCAAATTGTCTCTTAAGTGATCTTGGAATTGAATTTTGCCCTAATTGAATGTGGAGATCTCTAGAGCCTCTACCAATACAGTGATTGCCACCTTGTGGGAGAGAAATGGGCCAACACCCTGATTCCTGTCTGTGACACACCCTGAAGCAGAAAACCCAGTAAAGCTGTGCTCTGATGCCTGACCCATAGAAATTGTAAGATAATAGAGATGAAGGTAAAGCTGCTATCCTTAGGAGTAATTGGTTACCCAGCAGTAGGTAACTAATACAGTTTATCTCCCATATTGCCTCTTTGAATCTGCATTTGTTGTTCTATGAAAGATGGTAAATAATGTGTAACCTACTAACCTCAGAATTCTTTGTAAAGTTTACAAAAGATGATGTATAGGGAAGAAAGTAGCAAACTCTTAATTACTCTACAAATACAAGCTAATCTGAAGGAATAAACAATGTTAACAAAAGTGATTAGTATTACAAGGCAACTAATTGCTATTATTAACCAAATACCTAAGATATTCCAGGCACCTCCCATGGTATTTTAGAAATACATCTAGGGGCGCCTGGGTGGCTCAGTGGGTTAAGCCTCTGCCTTTGGCTCAGGTCACGATCTCAGAGTCCAGGGATCTAGTCCAGCATTGGGCTCTCAGCTCAGTGGGGAGCCTGCTTCCCCCTCTCTCTGCCTACCTCTCTGCCTACTTTTGATCTCTGTCTGTCAAATAAATAAATAAAATCTTTAAGAAAAAATAAAATGGTCCAAGTTTTTGAGAGAGAAAATAATCGCTTAACCCCCCTCCCCCCTCCCCCACCTGTCTCTCTGCCTACTTGTGATTTCTCTCTCTGTCAAATAAATAAATAAAATCTTAAAAAAAAGAAATACATCTAATTGACATTGCCATAGCATAATCAAGAAAATTGAGGTTCCACAAAGTTAACTAACTGGCAAAGTTTAGGATGGGATGGTTTTGGAATTCATCACCCACACATGGCTCAAAAGTTCACATCTTTTCCTCTAAGAGATCCTGTTTTCCTATTGTTTTTGTTTGTTTGTTTTGCTTTTTGTTTTGTTTTTTAAACAAAACAGAAAGTTAAGTTTCCAAACATTAAATGTCTTGCAATGAGTAATTTTGGTGCTCCACTCATATCTCCTAAATGGGTGTGCTAATCCTCCAGCTCTTGAGTATTGGCTGCCCCCATATCTGAAGAAATCCCTTGCAGAAGGGAGGTACAGCCTGAAGCTTAGGACAGACTTACACAGGCTAGAACATGAATGCTTCAAGTTGAGATCAACTCTGTGCAATAGTTCATGCTTCAATGTCTCCTACAGGATGAAGCAGAAGCTAGTTTCCAGAAAAGAACACATCTTTGCTATGCTTTTATTCCCTGCTTCCATTTCTGTCCTTCTCCTGAGAACACTTCCTCCCTCAGTAAACCTCCTTCATCCTCATTGTCTCAGCCTAAGAGAACTCAACCTAAGAGAGTCCCTATGAATATCTTTTTTTCTACTTTCTCTTTTATACATTTCCATCCCCTAACACAAACCCCTCATACACTTACACAGAAATGTATTTATTCAAACCTTCAGGCTATAATCACACTGGTTATTGAGCTTAACAAAATAACCAGCTGAGAAACAAGGAAGAGTAGGCCCCAGTTCCTGTTGTAGTTTTACTGATTTCTGAAAAGATTTTTTTTTCCCCCACATAGGTCTTGGATATAAAATGTATATATAACACTGTGTCCACTGCATAGGGGAACTCTTATGTTGCATTGACAGAAATTTTATATATATTTTTTAAACTTTATTCATCTTGCTTGTAAAGTAATGTAGTATGGTAGAAAATTTTGAAAATATAGGAAAATTATTTGAATTCTACCTGTACCCTTAATTCAACTAACCAAAAATTTTAAAAGTCTAATTTTAAAGAAATTTTTAAAAAATCCTAGTCAAAACTGCTATTTTACTAGTACAGAATATTAGTTTTTGATGGAAATTCCTATAATTTTACCAATTATTGTACTTTGGATACAAGGTTTTTCTTTCTTTTTTTTTAGTAGGCTCCATGCCCAGCGTGGAGCCCAACAAGGGGCTTGACTCAGGACCCTGAGATCAAGACTTGCCCTGAGATCAAGAGTTGGATGCTTAACTGACTGAGCCACCAAGGCAACCCTGGCACAATGCATCTTATAAATTCATTTCTCACTCTTCTCAACAGAACTATTGTTATGGTAGGAAATTTTGGTCTTTCTATCAGGAATGTGTTAGGATAAACAGTGGATTAAACTTCTATTTCCTTTATTTCATGTTATTCTTATTAAGTCTCCAGTACAGATTCCTCAGAATACAGGCATATTGACCTTCTCTAGTTATGGTTCAACATAAATACAAAATCAATACTCACTGCCCTCACCTTAAACCCTATTCAATGAGGTAATTTATCCTTTAAGTAATTATTATTGTATGCATTTATTAATATCACAAATAAGACAAAATCATCAATAATTGCAACCATACTCATAGTGCACACCCACAAAATTGTAGGATTGTATATCGTAGATACCATGTGACCTGAAATTAACAATTTATGGAGGGCTGATGATTATACTCTTGAAAGCCTTATGCAGCCATTTTCCCCTCTACGCATGCTTTAAATACAAACTGGCATTCAGTATCTTCCTCAAGAATGCTGGAATGTTACACAGTATTTATCACATTTTCAATAAATATTAAAAAGCTTAGTTCTTTGATTCTTACATTGTTTAATATCATGCATGTGGCAGAGTGCAGAGGTCACATACTATCTCCTTCCCGGTTTGGCCTTGGTCACTGACCCCTGAGATTATTCTCAAAATGTGTCTCAAGTAGATGCTAATCTTTGTCACAAGGTCTCTTATCAAAATACCTTATTTAATAGACAATTCTATTTATTTTTTTCTAAGCGATATAAAATAATGAAAAAGGAGCGTAAAAACATTCTGAGCACAAGTCAGTCATTATCAGGTAAAGGAAGCCTTGTTCCCAACAACGGCCAGCTAGCATAACTATGGTAGTTCCATGGTAATACCTCTATATGGATAGGTTTCTGTTTGTTCTGCAAATGTTACTTATGGTATTTTGATATATATGTTAAAACAACAAAAAAATGAAAATAAAGATTTTGTAGGTCCAATAAATACTTATTCATATGTTTCTCAATATTTTTGCTTCATATATCCAACTAAAGTCTATTTTTAGATGCAAGATTATCACAGGGCTTCATTCTGCCAATGATGGAGTCCATTTGGACATAGCGCTGTTCTTACTCTGGCTATAGTGTCCAGGTTCTTACCCACTATATAATTCTACCTCTTGTTACCAACACTTTGGAAGATTATATGCTCAGAAACCTTGTTAAACTTTATAATTAAGATAATTATAAAGTCAAGAATATAACTAATATAATTAAAAAATATCCTTGACTTTATCCCAAAATATGTTACAATAGCCTTTGGACAATTGCATTTCAATATTGACCTTGATTTTCTGCTTTTTAAGATTATTTTAAGTTTACTTCCCCCCCGACCCCCGCCCCAAGGATGCATTTCCTTTCCAGAAAATAAACAATCTCCAGCTAGAATAGAACCCATTGATTGTAAACACTGTGTCATAGTAAAAAGCAATTTTGGCCAGTTGCTCAGTAAATAAACTGGATAAGGAAATGGGTATGTAATTATCCATCTACTCAACAAAAATGTATACCATGAAATTATGACTATGATACAAAAAATACCAATAGGTATACACCTTGGTTTTTCTTAGAGACACCATTAAATAACTTGGATCATGGAATTTGAAAAACTCTCACGGCTTTATAAGAAATAGCATGTGTGAAAAATAAATCAATGACAGAAACCAATGAGTGGTAACTTATCTACAACTATAGAAAGTTCCCTACGTACCACTTGTTTTTCAAATGCTAGGAAATTGGAAATAAAATGTATTGCTATTTACAGTGAAACTATTTTCCCGATTAGAACTGAGTGATAGGGCACCCCATCACAAAGTAAAATGCCAGTCTTTTCATATGAATGGAAATCATAATCTATAGACTCTCTGAGAGAAAGATCAGAAATTTGGTTTTAGAAATGGGGAATCAGGGCCCTGAAAGCTGAGTAATTTGCTTAGACCTCTCTGCAAGCTAGTGATTGAAATAGAGCTTCTCACTACCACTTAGTCTCATTCTTAATGGCACATAGTCTCTAGTCATTAAAATACACAAAATAAGAATGGCCTCAGGTAATCCAATCACATTTTGTTTCACATCAATTACCTCAAAGTAAAAATGGAATGCTTTGTGTCTTAAGTATTCTAATGTCAACTCCACACAATCTACCTATACATAATTTAGTTTTTACACACTTGTACCTGATTCAAACAAGAATTTGAGTAATAACTCTTTATTTCTTATTTTAAAATGTGCTTATTTTGTTTGTACTAGCCATGTAATTAGGAAAGACGGTGTCTTTGTGAAGACATTATTTTCAATATTTCATGAACTAAAAAAGCTTAAAAAAAAAAAAAAGCATAGTTAGTTCCATGTGCCTGCATGCATGTGTTTTGTCTTTGTTGAAATCAGCAGTTACCAGGGCTGCATTATGTGACTTGAAAACAAGGTCCTCTGCACAGGATATAAATTCAACTTTTAATAGGATATAAAAAAACAAGTTTGTGCTGCAAATACAAAATTTCCCTTTATAGTGACAAATTCTGATCAAGCTATAATAGTTGAAATCCATGATTCTCTTTTTCTAGGATCCCAACTTTCCTACGGTATGATGAAAGGACCATACAGACCACAATATTTTAAGTATACATATGCATATAAGTACAATTCTGGTCATCAGTTCTACAGTCTGAGGGGGATTTCCCCACCCTACCTAGCAATTCCTGGATACTAGCCAGGTATCTTACAATTCAATTCATTTTAGACTCTATCCATCTACATAGAGATAGCATCAGTTTCCACAAGTTAAGGGTTGAGACCTATATGAATGTACTCTCCCACACTTCAGATGCCGATCTCAAGTCCTACTTGTTGCCTGTGCTTTCTGATCGACGAGTTATAGATCAGAGATTTCAGCCAGCCCTCCTTATGTTCAATTAATTTGCTAGAGTGGCTCAGAAAACTCAGAGAGACATTTTGATTACTAGGTTACCAGTTTATTATAAAAGGATAGAAGTCAGAATAATCAGACAGAAGAGATGCAACAGGCAAGGTACAGGGAAAGATCACACAGCTTCCATGTTGGAGCACTACTCTCCCCACATTTCTACATGTTCACCAACCAAGATGCTCTCAGAACCCTGTCCTTGGGATCTCATTACATAGGAGTGATGTATTAAATCATCCACCGGTCCCCCTCTCTTTCTCAGACGTCTGGGGGAGGCTGCCAGGGAGGAAGGAAAGTTCTAATTTTCTCATTGCTATTGTTTACCCTAGCAACCAACACCCATCTTTAGGTTACCTATTCACTTTTCAAAAGTCATCTTATTAACATAACAAAAGACACCATTATTGCTATCATCACTTAGTAAACCGCAATGGTTTTAAAAGCTCTGTACCACATAAACATTTATTATCAATCATGTCATAATATGTATTATTTATATATAAATATCCATAGCTATGAACTTTTAAGGTATGAATTATAGTAAGTACTACTATACTTATTACCCAGATATTGGTAAAACATTACCTGTATTCTTAAGTATTCTCTTTGTTTATCCCTATGTCCTACCTCACAGACATAATGATAATATTAAAGAATTTGCCATTATATGATCTATCACCCCCAACATGGCCACACATTTTCCCATTCCTATATAGTATACTTTCCTGCAATGGGACTTTCAATTCTACTCACGAATAAGTAGAACCTAGACTTTTCTAGATCAGTTTATTTTGGCTGAATTGACTGTGATAGTGAATTTTCTAGGTCATATTGGGGTCAGGCACTGTACCTGACCATGTGGTCAAACATTATTCTACATATTTCTGTAAAAAATGTGGTTTTGGAGGTGATTATCATTTAAATAAATGGATTTTGAGTAAGCAATTGTCCTCCATTTTGTAGGTATGCCTTATTCAAACAGTTGAAAATTGGAATAGAACAAAAGACTGGCATCCCCCTGAGCAAGAGAAATCTGTGGCAGACAGCCTTCAGACCTGAAATGCAGTGTGAGGCTTTCTCCTGCATTCTCCATTCTGCTGCCCCTATCAGAGACAGGGTAAGTTTAGACTTGCCCATCTCTATAATTCTGTAAGCCAGTTTCTTAAAATAAAACTCCTTCTATAGAATTATATATCCCATTGGTTCTGTTTCTACATCGAACCCTGATACATTGCCACTTTAAAAACACAAAGCACACAGGGGCACCTTGGTAGCTCAGTCAGGTAAGTGACCAATTCTTGGTTCCCATTCAGGTCATGATCTCATGGTCATGGGATCAAGGCCCTGCCTCAGGCTCCATGCTCAGTGCAGAGTCTGCTTCAGATTCTTTCACCCTACCTTCCCTACCCCTCCCTGCTCACACACTCTCAAATAAAATCTTTAAAAACAAAACAAAAATGAAATACACAGACGCTTGCAAAATCCTTGCATGTTAAGGCTTGACCTCGCTGTGCAAATGGTCTCCTTGGAACCCAGTAACTACCACCATATGAACAAACCTGGGTGCCCTGGCTGGCTGATGAGAGGCACAGTTAACTCCATCACTCATGTCAATAGCCAACCTCCTTACAGATGTGAAAGGAGAAATTCAACTACCAGCTCCCTACAAATGCATGATCAAGCCCAGCCAGGGGTATGCAGAGCTGGGATGAGCCATTTTAGTAAGACCAGGTTTCCAAACCACAAAATTTGTAAATTATTTTTATTGAAGTATGAATAATATACAGCGTTATATTTCAAGTGTATAATAGGATTCAGCAATACTATATGTTGTTCAGCACTGCTCACAGTAAGTATAGTCAGGATCTGTTACCAAACATTTTGTAATCATACTGACTATATTCCCTATGCTATATTTTTCATCTCTATGACTTACTTACTTTTTAACTGGTGGTTTGTACCTCTTAATACCCTGTATTGATTTCACCGATCTCCCCACCCACATCCCCTCTGGCAACCAACTCTTTTTTTAAGTGTCTGCTTTATTCAACTTTTTTCTTTGTTCACTTGCTTTGCTTTTTAAATTCTATATATGAGTAAAATCATATGGGATTGGTCTTTCTCTTATATCTCCCCCTCTTGCCTATGGCAGGTATCATATACCTAAAAATATATCCTTTAATCTTCGTTGCTAAGTATGATGCTTGCTCTCCATTGTTTTTTTTTTAACCTTCATTAATTTCCATGTAATTTAGCTACAAATTTATAGATGAATACTGAATTTTATTTAATGCTTTTATTACATATACTGCAAGGATCATCATTTTTGTTCATTTAATGTATTAATATGGTTAATTGCAATATAGATTTTCTTTTTTTAAAGATTTTATTTATTTATTTGACAGAGAGAGAGAGAGAGAGAGAGCAAGCAAGCACAGGCAGACAGAGTGGCAGGCAGAGGCAGAGGGAGAAGCAGGCTCCCTGCGGAGCAAGGAGCCCGATGTGGGACTCGATCCCAGGCCGCTGGGATCATGACCTGAGCCGAAGGCAGCCGCTTAACCAACTGAGCCACCCAGGCGTCCCAGCAATATAGATTTTCTTTAAGTTAAATCAGTCTGGCACTAGCAGGCCAGATAAACCCAACTGGGGTGGGGATAAACCCAACTTGGTCATACTATTCTGTCATTTTATGTCATGTTGTATTTTTACTTTGCATTATTATGTGTTTGCATATCTGCTCTATGATATTAATCCATAATTTTTCTGCTTCATATTATCCTTGTCAGTTTTGATATTAAGGCTATGATGGCCACAAAACTTGGGAGAGTTCCTTTTTCCCCATTATTTAGAAAAATTAGATTAAGTTTGAAATTGTATGTACCAAGTTTTATCTGGGCCTGCTATTTATTTTGGAGGATAAGATTATACTTTACTCATCAGTTCAGCAGTTCTAATGGTTATATTTCTATTGAGATTTTCTATTTCTTTGAGTAAAGAGTATTTTTTTAAGAAAAAAATTCAACTTAATTTAAATTTCAAATTTAAGCTATAATTTTTAGTAATTAGTAACTGCATAATCTCTGCTAAATATATACATATGTACATATATTTGTATCAACTTCTCAATCTTATTTCTGACATTTGTCTTATTTTCTTTATGAAACGTTCTCAAGGTTTTCAATCTTATTAGTTTTAGAACTTTAGCTTTGTAGGTTTTTTTTTCTGCTTTATATACTTTTATATCTCATTAACTTTCATATTTATTCATGCTTAGGCAAGACAGTAGTAAGGATCATTTTAGGACTCTTTTTGTGCCTATTTAATTCAATGCTTAGCTCATTAACTGTCACTTTTTTTTTTTCTCATCTAAGTTTCCCTAATATTAGCATAAAATTGTGATAGGTGATATTTTCATTGTTACACATTTTGGGGAATTTTTTTAAATCCCGTAGTTCTTTAAATGGTTCATTTAGTAGGCTTCCTAAATTCATAAGCATTTGGATTAGTCATTTAAAAATATTTTCCTCAAGGGGGTGGCTGGGTGGTATAGTTGGTTAAGTGTCTACTCTTGGTTTCAGCTCAGCATGATCTCAGGGTCGTGGCATCAAGCCTGCCCAGTGCAGCTCTGTGCTCAGTGGGGAGTCTGCTTAACACACTTTCTCCCTCTCCCCCTCTGCCCATAATCTTTCTCTCTCCAAATTAATCTTTTAAGATATTTCCCTTAAAAATACAATACAATAAAATAAAATAATAAATAATAAAAATACAATACTTACAATTTTGGTCTTGCAGATGTCAATATTTTTATTTCCATGTTTGTTCCTAATCTGTATTCTCTAACAATTTTCTTTATATATTCAGCATAAACTACTTTAAAAAAATCTAATTCTACTTTATGTGGTGTTGCTGATTTCTTCCACTATTAAAAGCCTATTTCCATGTTTCATTCTTGATTTTTAAGTATTTCACGGATACATACATGCCAAAAATTGTACATATTTCTTAGGAAATAAATATTTTTTGCTTAACATTTTCTTAAAGTCTATTTCCTATTATGATAGGCATTATTTTAATATTTCTATGAATTATTGTCTGTTATTTTTTCTCTTTCAATATTTCTATGACCTTAGTTTTTATGTTCTGCAAATGGCACAGTTTCATTGTATATATATGTATGTTCTCACCTAGTCTAGCCATTTTTTATCTAACTGAAGATATTATTCCATTTACATAGATTAGGGTTGCTACATTTGTGTCTGTTTCCATTATCTTATCTTGTGTTTTTTATTTTACCCAGGTTATTGTTCCTTTTTATCTCTTTTGTGTTTTCCTTCCAATTTTTAAGATCAGATTGTAAAACTTGTTTCCTTTTAGCAATTCCAATAAATACTAACATGCTTTCATAACAAATCTGAAATTATAATTCCTCCTCCTGTTGATACTATAAGGACTAGAACACGCTACTTTTGACTTCTCTCCTAGCAGCCTTTTTAGTACCAGAAATTACTATTACTTGTACACCGTTTCTTAAGACGACCAAATCATTATACGGTAATAGACTGACAACCTCAGACTCCTCCATCCTGAAGGCCCAGGTATTTCTGTAACAGAAATAAACATGCAATCCAGGTAAGGGTTGGCCTCTACTGTGTGGAAGGGCTTAGTCAATACTATTTCACAATAGCTTATAACATGTTCTTTCCAATGGTCCAGAACTCCACAGAATATTAAAGAGACCAGGAACCCACTTTACAGCAAAAGAAGGTCCTAGAAAAGGCCCATGAACGCAGGCTCCATTGCATCACATACTGTACCACACAGAAGCTGCACAGAAATGGATACGGTGGTAAAATGGCCTGCCGGCAACATAGCTGAAGAACCAGCATGAAGACAAAACTCTGAGTGTGAGGTACTCTTCTCTATATGCTGTATACTCTCTGACTCAAAGTCCTTTCAGTGGCCCTGGGCTCCCAGTAGGAAGACGACATAGTTCTGGAATCCAGGCAGTGAAGCAAGAGTTGCTGCACTTACCGCTCCCAATATCTTCCAGGAGAATTCATGCTTCCAGTGCCCACAACTCTGGGCTCAGGTGTTGGAGGTCCTGGTCCCCCAAAGAGGCTCAGTTTTGCCTGGGCACACTGTAAGTGACCATTATAATAAATCTGTTGCTGTATAGATCTTTTTTGTTTCCAGACACCAAGAGAAAAAAAGAGGATCATTTGTGCAGATTAGTTGACCTTGATACCAGCCTAAGGCTGGGCTGCTTTTACACAATGAAAGCAGGGAGGAATATGTATGAGCAGTTTCTCATTCTCTTGCCCACTGTAACTCTGAATTAACAGGTAGAGCAAACCAGCCTGAGACAGGCATGGTGACTAGGAGGTTTGTATCACTCAGAGAGGAGGCTCTCAGTTAAATCAGTAAGCCACTGAGCCTGGCAGAGGAGGGTAGCTGAGATGAGGAATCTAGAATGCAAAGCAGGGAAGGGACACAAGAAAAGTCAACCATAGAGCCAAAACCAATTGCAGCAGTGAGGACTAACTACTCTGTCCCACTGACTTCCCTCTTTAAAGTTCTCTTAAGATAAAAAGTCCACTGGAATCCTGATGGGACTATTCCCTAAATCCATAAGGAGAAGTGCTTCTGGGCAACACACAAGTGGGCTGTGATAAAGAGATGGGATACTTAGATCCTCATTCACGTTAGGATTTGCTGCTCAACTGTGAAAAGTACAACCAGAAAGCCACTGTCAGCTGTTAAGTATTTTAAGGTTTTCCTCAGCTACAGAGCTGGCTGAAGCTCAGGTACTTGCCCAGACAGCAAACATTTGGTGACTGAGCATAATCCAGGTAGAAAGGTCAAATAATTGACAAAAAATACTTAATCCAAATCTTCCCACCAGTTTTACTGAGTTTTATTGGCCTCGTATTACAATTTGACTTTTTCTCTGGCAAATCCCTTTCCCTTCATGAGATCTGAATTCTAGGATGCACTTAGAACCCGAACTCCAGGTAAAAATTTGCTTTCAGAGATGGTAACACTCCAGATACTTGTTTCCTATCCTCAGAAATAAAGATTGGTCTCTGAGTGGCCAATTTTCACATGTGTCACATGCTGTAGACAAGTTTATTGAGCAAATAAGCCTAGTTCAGTTTGGAAATTGAATTGCTCTGTGAAATGTTATTTTCCTTTATGACTAAAATATTATACACACACACACACACACACACAAACACACTTATGCATGTGCCTAGTAGTATTCCCTTTCATTACTCTTAGCTTGAGTGGCCCTCTGAACTCCTACCCCCAGTACAGACATTCCTGAGCATTTGTATTTAATAGTTAACAAATGACTGTCACCACCCAATTCAGTGTTCTGAGAACATTCTTAATGTCAATTAAGAGGATAATTAAAAATTATAGTCACACCGGGCACCTGGGTGGCTCAGTGGGTTAAAGCCTCTGCCTTCAGCTCAGGTCATGATCTCAGGGTCCTAGGATCGAGCTCTGCATTGGGCTCTCTGCTCGGCGGTGAGCCTGCTTCCTCCCCTCTCCCTCTCTGCCTGCCTCTCTGCCTACTTGTGATCTCTGTCAAATAAATAAATAAAATCTTTAAAAAAAATTATAGTCACACCAATGTGGGAAGGTGAATAGTTTTAAGATCACATTTTTAAACACTGTCACATCCTTTGCACCACCAAAACTAAAACTAAAGTAAAAACAAACTAACAAATTGTTTAAACTACGGTTCTACACCTTCTCCCTTAATGGATAGCTGATACTATAATGCAGTGTCTTGATTCCTTGTATATAAATGTCTACTTAGGGATTATGGAGATGAAACTATGGCACACCGGCACATCATTTAAGAACTGCTAGAAACCTTTGGGAGCCCCTTTCTTAAAAGGTGGACTTATAAATACATACACAGACTATGATATAGTTCTCTCCAATGACCAATAATAATATAAGCAAATCATATAGACTAAAGTGCCTCCGTCCTTTTGTCAAAAAGACAATTTGTCAGTTACCCCATGTATGTTCAGAAGCAGTTTGTCAGTATTTATTAGGATTGTCCATCCAGTTCCATAAATACAACATTCATTTGGTACTCTTTTGGTTGCCCCATACAGCTCAAGCAGGGAAACTATTGCCTGGAAATGGTCTTATTTTCTAATATTTTTCACAAGGAAGTTGTTTGTGTTTCATTCATCAGTTTTATGGCTTTTTCTCCCTGTTTTTAGAAAGCAGAAGCATGCTCAGTATTCAGTCACACACAGAGCAGACTCATTACAGAATTGTCAATGAGCAATTTACCAAGCAGAAAGTCAAATTAGCTCTACTGGAAAGTTGAGTGTGGTGTGTTACCCTCAGTGAAAGTAGCAAATAAAATTTTACTCACAACTGGTTACATAGGGGTAATTAAAACCATTAATCTTTTCATTGATCTTTAACTGTTGCCTACTATATTTAGCAGCTAAGATTCATGAGCTACTGGAGTGTGTCCATTGTCACAGATCTCCATCGATAGATATCCCCTAAAGAGGGCTTCAGGCTAGAAGAGCATTTATCTGATTTATGCCTATTATGTGGTTCATTCAGACCTGAAACAAATAATGGTTATGCTTTATTACAAAGCAATATTTGCAAACTGCAAGTCTCATGGAAATTTTAACTTTTCACGCTACAGAAAAATAGCACATGGTAAGTGCCTTTTGAGTCATATCTATTCTATTTATGTTTATATTTGATGGGGATATGGTTCTACTTGATAACATTATAAAGTGGTATAGGGCAATGTATAATTTTCATACTTAAGTGCTCTTTTAAAAAGTAAATGTTTGACCTTATAGTCCATAATTATGTCTCCGAAGGGGTAATAGTCTATCACAAAAGCATGGCTTGGTTCACAGATCATTGATACGGTTAATTTTAACAGATGCTTAGGTACCATTATAATCTTTCCTATCTGTTTGCCTGTCATAAAAGTTAGACCCGTGTGTCCAACTTTAGCCATTATTTCTACCAGGCCTTTGCTCTTCTACACTAGGAACAATTAGTAAGACTAGTGACCTTCACCAATTAGAGAATTTTTGGAATTAGGCATGTGGTAACTACTCTCAATATCTACTGAGGAAAGTAAAGTGTAAGATTCAGATACTTCATTCCAGGTTCCAGTAAGAAGTCAAGAGAAGCCTGAGGATTTGGTATCTTGATAGCCGCAGTCTTGGAAACTTAACGATAAGTGATCTTGCCCCACAAATAATGTCTATACCACTTCCACACTCACATGAAGCAGATCAGTGCCAATACAAACAGATTAGCCATTACAATTTTACTGATCAAAAATGCAGAAGTAGTACCTGTACAGTGAACAACTGTCACTTGAACATTACCATTACCAGTGCCTACACACTCTTTAGGTTTGGGAAGAAAGCACTCCTTATGTTGTCACCTTGGTGAGAGTCAAGAACTCCATTCTTTCACCTGAATAGTTAGAAAGAAAGCGAGTAGGCCTTGAAAAAATGGACTTGAGAGACTAAATCTAGCAAAAGAGATGTTCCCAGGGGATTGGAGGTGGAGGCTAACAGCAGAGTGCCACAGCAGGTGGGTGTCCAGGAACAGGCTCACCAATGGTGACAGCTTGATATCCTGCTCCATGACCCTGGCTTGTTCTCAAGGTCTTAGGCTCATTCAATCCTTTTCAGTTTTCTAAGCTGGGTTCTCTAGACTTCTAATCCTTTATGCTAGTTACTCAAAAACCCTGTAAAATTTTATTTTCTTTTGAAGTTTATTAGAGCCCACCTCTGAGGTTTTAAATCAATAATCATGATTGATACACCATGTTTCTAGGTATACATGCAAATATGTACGCATATAATAATGTCCTAGCTCAATTTGCTTGATGAATTCTCCTGGCTAGTGACTATTGGTCAACCATAAGATTTTTATCCTTCATGCAGATTGATACCAATAATTTCATCCATTTCTGGACATTAGACTTCAAATCTCAAAAATGACAAATCCAGAGCTAGACACCTGAACTCATTTCTGCTAAGTATATTTTAACATTTCTTGGGCTAAAAAACCTAATAATTTTTGTGAGATACTAAAATTTACTCATTAACATGCTTTACACATTGTCAAGAAGGGCCAAAGTTACAAACTTAGTAGCTAGGTAAATGAATATGTATTTGTTTCTTCTCCATTTATAGTAATAATCAAGTCTTAAAAATAGTCCCTTTTTTTTTGCTTCCATCGTACCTAGTACTATCACATTTTCAAAATATTCTCTTAATCCCTAGTCACCTCCTCCCCAGATGATGAATTCACTCAATCATCCAACAACATTAAGTACTAATGATGTAATAGGAGGCATTTGTTAATTAGTGAAGTACACATGGATTCTGCCTTTTCCCAGCATACTCATCTATGCGAGACAGACAATAATAAAAAAATAAGAAATGTGACACACAGGTTATGAAGACAACACACTGTATGCAGAGATGGAAAATAACAGGGTATGAACTGAAGAAAGGAATTGTAAGGAAAGAGCTTTCAAAGAATAAGACTTTAAGAAGGTACCCAGAAGTATGTAAATAAATTAGTCATGAATAGGATGGAGATGGGTATATATACATATATATCGTGTTGGAGAGAGAAAGAGACAGAGAGAAAGAAGCAGAATATGTGACAATTTCTGTATTACTGAGAGTTTGGAATATATTAAAAGTTGACAGGAAGTCCATGAGGCTGAATCGTTGGCTACTATGGAGGAATGACCTTGAAGTGGGCAGACACTTCATGCATGTACTAATTTGCTGTCCGTGGTAAAGTCTGTCTTGAAGAGCATGGGAAGTGGTTGAAGGGTTTAAGTCTACGAAGTGACATAATTTAAGTTCATTAAGCTGGCTAAAATGTGAAGAATCAATTGAAGTTGTTAAAGCTGGCGTCAGGGAGAGTAGTAAGGATGCAAGGGATGATGCTGTTTAGGCTAGAGTGGTGGCAGGTGAGAGCTGGAGAGCAAAAGACTATTTTTTGATATAGAAAATGCATGACTCAACTGACCACCAGGGGTTAAAAGTAAGAGAGAAAAAAACCCTTCAAGGGTGATTTCATGTCTAAAGTATATAGTGATTTTAAGAGCTTTGAATAAAATGAAGTTAGTTCTATGCTTTGGTACTGTATCTCTTTCTTCTCTTTCCTTTCTCCACTCTCTCCCCCTTCTGTTGATCTATAGAAAGTTCAGAAAACTTCTGAAAATGAAGCAATCAGATATCCTAAAGACCTCTGAATACAAAATATGAAACATTCTGAATAAACTATAAGAAATGTAATATTAAACATATAATTGGGATTGCAGTAATTTAAGATAATTTTAAAAAATCATCCTATTTGCTTTAGTGTTCAAGACAATTCTGGTTCCCTTCTGAAGACCTTGGTTTCCCTGTGGCCCCATCAGTCAGTGCCTTATCTTCTCCTTTGCAGCTCTGAGTCTCTGAGAGGGAAGATTACACTGTTCTCCACGATGGTCCTTTATAGACTTTTAGAAGATTTCTTATTTTTCTTTAACAACAAATGCAGGTTTGAATCTTATGTTATCATGTGATGTTACCATCTAATCTACAATTTCCCTTTTACCCCCAAATCATTTATTTTGATTTCTTCATGATTTTAGGTCTGTTAGAATGGTCTGTCATAGTGGTTTCAATATAGATATAGAAAATACCTTTCCTACTATGGCCTCTCAGTTCCTTTAATTTCTCTCCTTCAAGAAGCAGTCTCTTCCTCTCATGTATTTCAGCCACTCACTCCAGTGGGAATCAATGATCTTTATTCTTACAAATAGCCATGACCTCTCCATAGTCTCAATTTCATGTAGCCTTCTCTGGGAGAACTAAAAGTGATTCTGAGTTAATGTTAATTTCTTGTGATGTTATGGTGTGATTATAAAAAAACGATATTCTTATTTGTGGAAAATGAAGTATTTGGAATTGATGGAAGTTGATTTTGAAAACCTACTCTCAAATGATTGGAGGAAAAATAAAGATTTTTATTTTTATTATGCTTTTAACATTTGTGTAAGTTTGATATTATTGCAAAGTTTTAAAATGCATACCAACAAATGTATAGAATGTCATAATAGGTGCCCCAGTATTCCATAAATGAATCAATCTTAGAAGAATTCACAGCCTATAATCACGGAGGATACAACGCAACAACCCACAATGGATAAAATCGAGATTGCTAGATAGAAAATGTGCAATATGCCAACTCATAATGAGAAAGAAACATTTTGGTTGGAGGAGCTGTATAATACACTTTCAATTTAAGTCTAGAGTCAACCCTCCAAAAACACTTCCCAGCACATGCAGCTGAATATCAGTGTTTCCTAAGCAGCTTTGAAACTGCTACAACGTATGGCCCTAACGACTTCTCAATCCTCATCTTGAGTACTGCTCTTGGATGCTCCCACAAATTTGCGAGTAATGTATTTCACAAAAATCAAACAGAACTTTTTTTTCAATCTCCTTAAAACATTTTTTTTTTTAAGTTCAATAACTATTAAATGGGAATTAGGCAAGCGAGGATGCACAACTGAGAATGAAAAACAAAGTCTACCTTTATTTAACGTTGGGGGCTCTGGGGTGCCTGGGATGGCTCAGTTGTTAAGCGTCTGCCTTTGGCTCAGGCCATGATCCCAGGATCCTGAGATCGAGCCCCACTTCAGGCTCCCTGCTCGGCGGAAAGCCTGCTTCTCCCTCTCCCAGTCTTCCCTACTTGTGTTCCCTCTTTGGCTGTCTCTCTGTCAAATAAATAAATACACTCTTAAAAAATTAAAAAAAAAAAAAGTTGGAGGCTCTTCCAAGTTATCCAAGAGCTCAGACACTCTGGATATCTGTGCTGCCTTCTCTGCATTGAGGTGTCCCCACCCCCGGAAGACTTTTAAAGTAGCCTGGAAATCCCAAGTCAGCAAAATGAGGCATGGGAAGGAAAAATCTGTCCTGATTCAGCTCCCTGGGAGTTGGAACAGGTTAAGCTCTCAAGTGGATTCAGGTAAGTCCAGTCACAATTCAGGAGTCCTGCCTGCAAGCTGAGCTTCTCCCTGCTCAGCCTCAGCAGATCAAGGCTCTCAGGCAGGCTTGTAGATGCCAGTCTGGCCAAAGAAGCAAGAAGGTACTCCTTTAATTTCCAGGTCGTGAAGTAGGAATGCTGGTCAGGCCATGAGCATAGATAGCTTCATTTAAAACTATTAAATTTCTAGATGTATAAATTTTAACCTTCATTTTCACTCTAACCCAATCCTGAAATCTTAAGTGTGGGCCTGCTCATCTCTTAGCCTTACAGAAGTTTCCCTATCCCAGCAACTCCAGCTGCTGGTTCTTTTGTGTTTGCAAGCTCATTCCCACTTCAGGACACTCATCTGCTAAATTTCTGCCCATAAAGATCTTTCCTGGCTCAGGTGTCCACACCATACAGGTCCCTGCCAACTCCTTCCAGCTACTGGATGCAGAACAGCATACTTGCCCCCTTTATTCTCTTTCTGTTTACCTTATTTTATTTTGTTCATATCACCTAAACTCTCTGAAACCAAAACTCTGTCTCTTATTTATTTCCTCTCAAGAAAGTAAAGGTCACGAAAGCAGGAATTACAACTTTTCATCATGTGGCCCCCAACACTTAGAGTATAATATAGCTTCTCAATACATATCAAATAAATGGATGAACTAGAAAAGGATGTGAAGTAATGTGATTTTATTTTTTAAAAATTACAAATAATTTGAATACATACGTTTATAATATCTAAAATAAGCAAGTGTTAAATAACAGTTAAAAGCGTCTAAAATATTGGAAAAATCATGATCATATCATTATTTGTTTAAAAGATCCAATAAGCAGAGCCAACAAAGCTACATCAAAATGCTGATGCATCACTTTATAGTAATTTTTTTTAAAGATTTTATTTATTTATTTGACAGAGAGAGAGAGAGATCACGCATAGGCAGAGAGAGGGGGAAGCAGGCTCCCCACCAAGCAGAGAGCCTGATGTGGGGCTCAATCCCAGCACCTCAAGACCATTCCCGGGCCGAAGGCAGAGGCTTAACCCACTGAGCCACCCAGGCGCCCCTATAGTAAAATTTTTTAAAAATAAGCTTAGAGTTTCAAGGAAAAAGAACATTTGATAAAAGTTTGCATTAAGAAGAAATTTTTTTTTTTTTTTGGTCTTGTGAAACTCATGAATAGCTAAATTAAAATGTTAAATCCATCATGTTAGCAGATTTTCATAACTGGTCACAAGGACACACATAGAGTTATTGATTGATCATTATCAAATTTAGTCTAATTCAGCGCTGAACATTTTAGTAACCTTGATGACAGGAAAAAAAAAAAAACAAACCAAAAAAACACATGCACAGGGGCGCCAAGGTGGCTCAGTCGTTAGGCGTCTACCTTTGTCTCGGGTCCTGATCTCAGGATCCTCGGATGGAGCCCAGCATCGGGCTCCCTCCTCTGCAAGAAGCCTGCTTCTCCCTCTTCCACTCCCTCTTCTTGTGTTCCCTCTCTCGCTGTGTATCTCTCTGTCAAATAAATAAATAAAATCTTTAAAAAAGAAATCTAAAGTAAATTTGAACATTACCCAAGCCAGGGAAAGAGGTAATTATAAACAATAGGACGATAGTATTAGAAAACTTAAAAAAAATTTTTAAGAGATGATAAGCCTAACCCAAGAATGCTGTGAGCAGATGAATACCAAAAAGAAAATTATATTCTATGTTTAGCAAAAAGTGACCCACAACAATAAATATTTTGATACCTAAGTAAATATAAAAACTGAATTCGTTTTTTTAAAGGTCTTATTTATTTGACAGAGATCATAAGTAGGCAGAGAGGCAGGCAGAGAGAAAGAGGAGGAAGCAGGCTCCCTACTGAGCAGAGAGCGGGGCTCGATTCCAGGACTCTGGGATCATGACCTGAGCCGAAGGCAGAGGCTTTAATCCACTGAGCCATCCAGACGCCCCTAAAAACTGAATTTTAAGTAAGCAGTCATTTGACCTTGGAAATATCAATTTATATTTTGAGGTTTAACATAAAGAATTTAGGTGAAATCAGTAAATACAGCGAAAGTTACATACTGAAGTTTTGTGACTTCCTCAAACGGAACCATTTTAAAGTTGATGCATGTGTTAGTCAAGACAGTGGAATGAACAAACAAGAAGGACTTTATATCTGCTTGCTTAAATACCATTTTCATGAAGTAGAATCAGGAGAATATATTATTTTCTTACAAGTAGATAGGCCCAAATGGGATATCACCATTTATCGAAACCATGATTTTCAAATACTGGTAAGTTTCAGGAATGAATAGTTCTTCATGGAAAAAGATACTCATAATCTGTTCATGTTGAAGTAATTTGTTTTTCAATTTTCAGTTACTTAATTTATCAGTACAATAAAATAAGTAGTGATTGGGGTGTCTGGGTGGCTCAGTGGGTTAAAGCCTCTGCCTTCGGCTCAGGTCATGATCCCAGGGTCCTGGGATGGAGCCCAGCATTGGGCTCTCTGCTCAGCGGGGAGCCTGCTTCCTCCTCTCTCTCTGCCTGCTTCTCTGCCTACTTGTGATCTGTCAAATAAATAAATAAAATCTTAAAAAAAAAATAAGCGGTGATAATTACATTGCATCTCAAACTTAGTTTTTAAAATCACCAGATACATAATAATGACTGTGGTGGGCAAAATCTTAAAAATAGTTCCTGCAAGGGGCACCTGGGTGGCTCAGTGGGTTAAGACTGCCTTCAGCTCAGGTCATGATCCCAGAGTCCTGGGATCAAGCCCCAAATCAGGTTCTCTGCTCGGCGGGGAACCTGCTTCCCCGCTCTCTCTCTCTGCCTGGTCTCTGCCTACTTGTGATCTCTCTCTGTCAAGTAAATAGATAAAATCTTTAAAAAAAATAGTTCCTTCAAGACTTCCATTCACTGGTTATTATTCAATCAAACACTAATGGAAGGAGGTTACTAACCAATTGACTTTAAAATAAGGAGAGCAGGGACGCCTGGGTGGCTCAGTTGGTTAAGCGGCTGCCTTCGGCTCAGGTCATGATCCCAGCATCCTGGGATCGAGTCCCACATCGGGCTCCTTGCTCCGCAGGGAGCCTGCTTCTCCCTCTGCCTCTGCCTGCCTCTCTGTCTGCCTGTACTTGCTTGCTCTCTCTCTAACCAAAAAAAAAAAAAAAAAAAAAAGGAAAAAAAAAATAAGGAGAGCATCCTTGGTTATCCAGGTGGGCCCCATCTAATCACTTGAACCTGAAAAGCAATGAAATTTCTCAGTAGGAAACAGAGATGTGGCAGGAGAAGCAGAGGGGAGGTGAATCAAAAGGGAAAATGACTCAAGTATTACTAGCTTGGAGAATGAAGAAAGGGCCCATGAACCGAGAAATGTGAGTAGCCTCTAGAAGAAGAGAATGACTCCTGGTTGACAAACAATAAGAAGAGACTGTAGTCCTAAAACTGTATGGAACTGAGTTCTGCCAACAACTCGAATGAGATTAGAAATGGATTCATCTCTACTGGCTCCAGAAAGAAACCTGAATGAGAATGGAAATGGATGCATTTCTACAGGCTCCAGAAAGAAACACAGCACTGCCAAAACCTTGATTTCAGCCCAGTGAAACCCAAAATCTCATCTACAAAATGTGAGATAATGAGTTTTTTTTTTAAGTCACTGTGTGACTATCTGTTTGGTATCAATAAGACACTAATAAAATGCCGGAGATCAAAGCTACATATTGGGGGCGCTTGGGTGGCTCAGTGGGTTAAAGCCACTGCCTTCAGCTCGGGTCATGATCCTAGGGTTGTGGGATCGAGCCCCGCATCGGGCTCTCTGCTCTGCAGACAGCCTGCTTCCTCCTCTCTCTCTGCCTCTCCGCCTACTTGTGATCTCTATCAAATAAATAAATAAATAAAAATCTTAAAAAAAAAAAAGATTTATTTTAAAAAAACCCCTACATATTCAATCATTCTGTAGATTGCAACTACATTTAAACTACGTATTCTTAGAGGTAGAAAAAGATGAAATGACTTTTGGTACTTATAAAACTGATTATTTTTAGATAAATTTCCCTTAGATAGCATACAGTAAGCTACTATAATATACATTTTGTTGAAATAACTTTCGAGGCTTAAGGTGGAGTCATTTATTCCCCGGGTGCCATGTCAGCAGACTGAAACTTAGATGACTTTTGCATCCCTGGAAATGTCTTGCTTGATCAGAAACAACATATCCAGCGAGTCAGTCTCAAAACACTAAGTCAGCTGTGAGGTCTGTATTTAATTCTTTGTTCCTACTCACCCCAAAGGTTGATTATGTGGTTCCAGATAATCAGATTATTTTTCCTTGTTCTTTATTTTTTCATCCTACAAAAGCTGCCTTCTGCCTGATTTTGCAGTTCTCCAAATGGTGGCTGTCTACACAGGACAGCCTGTTTAAAGTTCAGTTTGTGTCATTAAATTTTCCTCTTTAATCATTTTTTTTAACAATACAAACACACGTGTACATGCATATTCATTAGCATAGTCTATGTAGTAAAAGAAACAAGTATTACAGAGTTATTAATTATACACCAAAGACAGTGTGCCACAAAATAGCCCTTGTTTTTACCCTACACTAAAAAAGAGGTTTCCAAAAAACAGATTTTTTGTACCCGAGATTTCTAGTTTGATGCCTATCTGCCAAGGCACAACTTTTTAAAATAGCAAGTGCTTTTTAATACCTCCAAGCATTATTGTCTAACAAAATTCTCCTGCACTGCATAAAGGATGCACTCTTACTGTAAACATTAGAGTTGTCAGAGACTAGGAATCAACTGATAATTGCTCATTTCTCATCTGATATTTTCTGTCTTATGAGGAGACTGAGATTTTAATTTCTGTAAGGTTAAATTGGTCTTGGTGCAAAACTGAATCATCCTCCTAATCATAATGTTGCTGAAATGCCTTAATAATCAGTTTTGCTTCCCTAACCTTGAACAACTGAATTTTCATTTCATTAACTTTTTTTCCCTTATTACTAAAAATATTTATTCTGGCTATAATGGTAATTTAATTTACCAATTTAAATGCTTTGCATCACAGTTATTTTTATACACCTCTTAGCCTCCCTAGTAAATTTAATCTCTCTTGAGGTCACTGAGATTTTCCATGTCATCTTTTTATAGCCCCTAGCACAGGCTCTTTCACCAAGTTTGCATCAAATACAAAATAATATTTTGACTATCTGGCACAATATTATCTGCAAACTTTCATGGATTTCCCACTAATTAGTGGAGTGGAGTCATATCCATGTTATCCTCTCTCCAAGAAACCTTAGAACTCTCTGAAATAAATTGACTATGCTCTCTGTTTTATTAAGAAGGTTAATTAAAGGGACGCCTGGGTGGCTCAGTTGGTTAAGCGGCTGCCTTCGGCTCAGGTCATGATCCCAGGGTCCTGGGATCGAGTCCCACATCGGGCTCCTTGTTCAGCAGGAAGCCTGCTTCTCCCTCTGCCTCTGCCTACCACTCTGTCTGCCTGTGCTCGCTCCCGCTCTCTCTGACAAATAAATAAATAAATAATCTTTGAAAAAAAAAAAAAAAGCATTGGGACGCCTGGGTGGCTCAGTGGGTTAAGCCGCTGCCTTCAGCTGGGGTCATGATCCCAGCGTCCTGGGATCGAGTCCCACATCGGGCTCTCTGCTCATCAGGGAGCCTGCTTCTCCCCTCCCCTCTCCGCCTGCCTCTCTGCCTGCTTGTGTGATCTCTGTCTATCAAATAAATAAATAAAATCTTAAAAAAAAAAACTTATAAAAAGGTTAATTAAAATAAAAACCATTAAGTATGTGGACTGAGAATTTCTGATTACTCCCACTCACCTGACCTGTATGTAAAACCTGAAAAAACTCATAATTTCCTGGATTCCAGTGATTGGTTTAACTGGAGTCCCTAAAACTCCACTAAAGGTTTTCTCGGTAATTACTTACAAAACTATTACCTACTTCCATTTGAAGCAGCCAGTCTCCTAGGACTTGCTCTATGATATGCTACTATTCCCATTTTCCAAAATCCATGGACCGTGCTGCTCTCAGGAGTGGCTCATCTGACTTTTTCCAATCCACAAGCTTTAAAGCACAAACTCGTGCTGATTAAATGAGGGAGGATTTAATGGGTTTCAGTTGAATGGGGGAGGTGAGGGAGTCTCCTTTTCTTCTTCCCTGCTTCTCTTCCCCTTCAAGTCACTTTCAGTTACAGTGGGTGCTACAGCTAGTATCCTATTGTAGAACAATTGAGACCACAGATTCTAAAAGCTGAACATGAGTTCTAAGCCCAGATCCACTTTGACTTGTATAATCTTGTACCCTCTGCTTAATGATGCTAAGGTAAGATTGTTACTTGGTGCTTTTGTTAAAGAGGTGCATGGACTGAAAGGAGTCAAGCTGAGTAATTACATAACAAACATGCCTTTATTAAATTTATTTATTTTTTGTTACTTTGAATCTCAAACATAATAAAGTTAGGGAAAAAAACAGAGAAAGGAGAAATCTACTGGATGCACCTAAGCCTGCTGTTTTAGGAACAACAGACAACACCGTCTCTGTGTCTTTGGGTGTGTCTCCAGGGCAGGGAGGAGCTCCAACAGTGGAAGCTCTTGGGAGGTCTATGGTATTGAATTGTACTCAGTCTGATCATGTAAAAAAGGGTAAGTGTCAAAATCCAATTCATTATGAGTATGTTTCTAGTTTTTCTATTACATCTAATTTTATTTAGTTATCTAACACAATTATCTTTTCCTATTGTAACTGTACTTTCTAGTGGTGGAATGCATACTCATTCACTAATTCACTTAGCTAACTGCGAAAACTTTAGTGTGCATAGCCTGATTCACTTCACTTCCTGGCAATCTGCACTAGCTATATGATGTCAAAACTACATAAGTCAGCACTAAGGGAAGAAAATACATTATCAAATTGCTAATGTATAATATATAAATGTTTCTTGTTAAAATATATACTAAATGTGTGCCTGGGTGGTTCAGTCAGTTAATCGTCTGCCTTCAGCTCAGGTTATGATCCCAGGGTCTTGGGATTAAGCTCCCCATGGGGCTTCCTGTTTAGCAGGGATCCTGCTTCTCCCTCTCCCTCTGCTGCTCCCCCAGCTTGTGCTTTCTGTGTCAAATACATAAATAAAATCTTTAAATATATATATTAAAAAAATAAGGTTCATGAAAGTGTTAGTAGTTCAAATGAGGGGAAAATGTCACCTTGAAAAAAATCAAAGACCTCACTGAAAAGAACACAAGAGAAGTATCTCCAACCTCAAACTTGCCTATGAAAATGACACTTCTGTCATTCAGATTTATCCACTTTGTTTTATAAAGATTTTTAAAATTTATTCATCTGTGTGTGAGAGAGAGTCCACAAGCACAGGGAGAGGGAGAAGCAGACACCCCGCTGAGCTGGGAGCCCAATGTGGGGCTCCATGCCAGGATCTTGAGATCATGATCTGAGCCAAAGGCAGATGCTTAACCAACTAAGCCACCCATGCACCCCAGATTTATCCAGTTTTAAAAATATGGTACCCTTGGGGTGCCTGGTGGCTCAGTAGGTTAAAGCCTCTGCCTTTGGCTCAGGTGCTGATCCCAGAGTCCTGGGATCAAGCCCCGCATCTGGCTCTCTGCTCAGCGGGGAGCCTCTCTCTCCCCTCCCTCTGTCTGCCTCTCTGCCTGCTTGTGATCTCTGTCAAATAAATAAATAAAATCTTTAAAAAAATAAGGTACCCTTATGTTTTACACCAAAAATAGTCAGTAAAATAGTCTCTTAGTGAGAATTGTAATGTAACTCAATAATAGAAGATTTAACGGTGACATTCATAATTCCTTATCCCTTTAAGCACAGAAATATTATGAAAATAGTATGTAATGATCAACTTTTGAAATGCCAGAATGCTAAATTTATATCTACAATATATGAATGTTTCTCTTGATGGTAAGCTTTGACTAAAAGTTGATCCATATATGATTAGCTTATTTGAAAAATATTTTTTGGAAATTCTAGAGAGGTGATGTTTTAAAATAATCTCTATACATGAATAATTTACTGAAACCTTGGATATTATTTAAACCACAGGCTATCAGTCAAATATTCAGGTCAAAAATTCCAGATTTACACTCTTTTATTTATTCACATGGCATTTTTAAAGTCCATCATCCCTGTCGTTAGAACGCTCTTTGCTTTCATAAGTTATTACCAATATGAGGTGTTGTATTCTCCAATCTCATTAGTACCTATGGGCTGATTTTGTGTAAGCCCCACCTAAAATCATCAAGCCTCACACTGATGAGAATTTATTATGTTAATTTTATTTCTGTGCTCTTCTTTTCCTCACTAGAGTATTAACTACATTATAAGGGGGTTACTAACATTATCAAAAGCTCTCCCCAAGATAATTTTGGTAATTACTTCCATCAGCTACCAAAGGAACATGCAGCTCACTTTTGATTTCTTATTGTTTTAACCTGAATTCAACCTCATTTCATGTGAAAACTCAAAATTTCAAAACAACCAGAGTCAAATTCTGATTATCTCTTCACAATAATAGAGCAATGTAATATTAGAGAAATTTCTCCATGGAACTTAGGGCTAAAATAATTCATTTGTATTTTAAAAAGCATGTTAGAGGAAGTCTCAACCAAGCAAAGTTAACCAAATTCCTGTAAGAGATTAGAAAGTTATTATCTCGTTAATAATTGAGTAAAGAATCCATCTTCCCAGTCCTACTTATTTCTTTTAGAGAAATGCATTCTCTAATAATCAGCACATTTCCCTGTCCTGGGAGCTACAACTACTCATTCTTCATTTATCAGCCACAACCTGCCACTCCACAGTATGGTATATGAGCAACTTCTTTACAGTTTGTGACTGCAGAGTTGAAGGGATCAGGAAAGGACACCTAATAGCAGTGGGGTTACTTGAATTATCTGCATATGGATGAACTGAGTTTCAGATGTACAAACTAAGGAATGAGGTCTATGGAGAAGGGATGGGTAAGGTTGGGACAGGTGAGAGGTGGGCCCATCTGCTGCCATATTCATGGAGAAGCAAGAAAAGGAGGCTGGAGGTTGAAACAGGCATGCACAAGCAAGAGAACATATGAATCCAGAGTGGGAAACTGAGAGAAAAGCTGCATTATTCCTTGTTTCCATCTAGTTCCTGGTTCTACTGGACCCTCATAAAACCAGACTTGTACTTACCACTCCAGTGGGCTTGGAGATAGCATTTCTAAATAAGGTCTACAGTTTTGTTTTCACTAGTATTATTTCTGTATGTGAAAGTTGATTTCTAGTATGTGAAACTACAGAATCTTAAGTAAACTACTCACATACTTTATGCCACCAAAATACAGTTCCCATTTCATAATTTGCTACATATTTGTAGCTCTTTGTTTCTCAAATTTAGAATTCTAATTTGATTCATCCTACGATCCTCTTTAAAATAATAGGGAATATTGAATAAAGCTTGCTATACAATTTTTTGAATATGTTCCACGACCTCAGGTAATATGGCAATTTGAGTTCAAATAGTCAATAAGTAAGGCAAATTTATTACATTCAAGTATATATTTTTGGAATACCATATGCTCTCAATTTGAAAATACTCTAAAGTTGATTTATGTAAATAATTTACAACTAAAGTCTGAGGATATCTAAGATTATACAGAGTTGTTCCAAATATTCTATATTTTTAGCATGACTTCATTTAAAATGTTTTTAAATCACTCAAAGGTACATAACCTCATATTTTAGCAAACTGTTTATCTCTAATACATTGTCTCATCTCTTCTAGTTGATTCTGTGAAAGGTCTTCATTGGAATAAAACTTTTTCTTACTATCTCTGGGATTAAATTTGAAATCATGTAATGTGTCATATTTTTCCTTGCACTGTTATATCTGCATACCTGCTCATAAAATTTTACAGTAAGCACAGGTCATAGAGTAGATGCCCCACATGAAACTAAGTGTGTAAGAGCAAGCAGGGCTCAGTCATTACATAGTACATAAAGTACTCATGAACAAGTGAAAATATAATAGGAATAATATATAGCATAATGATATCATCTTTTATAGAGTTCTTACGTCAGTTTTGCCTTGTCAAATTTTTCTATTGTTGGAAAAGAACTTAAGAAATTATTATGTATCATTGGTGAATCACTTTATAACAGTATTCCCACTACTATAATCCCCACTTTTTGGGTAGAAGTTTTAACCTTCAATAACAAAAGTTAAAAAAAAAATACTAGGACAATACACATGTTAAAAAATTAGCACTTCCAAAAACTTATATGTGAGTCAAAATTTCAAGAAACTGTGAAGTAAACATGAATTAGATACTCATAATGATATGAGTTTAACTTGTCACTCATAACCTATAATTTAAGATTGGTTTATTCATCAAAATATTTATTCTTACTAACTCTGTATTTATAGATTTACAGAAAACAATAGCAGATTCATTAATTTCCTCACTATCCCAAGATCAAAACAGAATGATAAAAACAAATAAAACCATAATAATGATGAGAATAAGAAAAGCCATGTTAGAAAATTACTAGAAAAGGAGACCTTTTGATGAAAGTCTGACTATATAGGATTAGAAATTAATTGAACAGACAAGATAAGCTGCAACCTAATGTGCTTCCAGAGGTGGGTATGGACAAGAAGCAGTTCTTCTGGCCAGTGAAACTCCAGCAGAGTTAGGACTCAGCAATGCTAGGAATAAAAGATAGCAGAAGAATCATGACTGGTTGTTGGGAACAAAAGATTATCTAAAAGTCTTATAAGGATGATTTTCCACACTGCATTAGCACATATTTTAACCAGGCAAGGGATCCAAAAGTTCTAGAGTGGATTAACATAATGGTAAAGCAAAAATCTCCACATATGGCAAAGGTTTCAGTCAACTCTATGCAGTGTCCCTAAATCAAAACTCACAAATTGATTCAATCCTCCTACTTACACCAAGTAGCCAAACAACTGTATGCTCCTTGCTGAAATACAAATGACTAAGGATAATGAACTTTTTAAGAAAGTACAGCATGAAAACCAAATTATATATAAATGTATAAATAAGACGATGCAGGAAGCAAAAAAGGAGTAATAAAACTTCAGTCATTAAATCTCTAAAACATGTATGTGTGGAACTGAACCATTAGTACTATGAGAAGACTTGGAAACTGAAATTATGGTTGGGTAAATTAATTTAAAAATTTAATAAAACAGAGTAAAGATGAAGTCATTGAAGTTTCTCAGTGAGACAAAATAAACAGAGAAAAAATACAAAAAAAAAAAAAGTTAATAGCTCCATCATTTGACAAGTAGAAATTCCAGAAAGAAAAACAGAAAAGAGTAATTAGAAAGGATAATCCTTGAGAAGAGAAAGATGGTAGCATTTACTTTTAAAGACAGCCAGATGCAGAAAAAGCATTTGACAAAGTACGACATCAATTTATAATAATAATAATAAAAAAAAAAAAAACCTCTTGGGGCGCCTGGGTGGCTCAGTGGGTTAAACCTCTACCTTTGGCTCAGGTCATGATCCAAGGGTCATAGGATTGAGCCCCACATCGGGCTCTCTGCTCAGCAGGGAACCTGCTTCCTCCTCTCTCTCTGCCTGCCTCTCTGTCTACTTGTGATCTCTGTCTGTCAAATAAATAAATAAAATCTTAAAAAAAAAAACCTCTTAACAAAGTAGGTTTAGAGGGAACATACCTCAACATAATAAAGACCATATATATGAAAATGCACACCTAACATCATACTCAATGGTTAAAAAAAACTGAGTGCTTTCCTTCTAAGATCAGGAACAAGACAAGGATATCCACCCATACCAATTTTATTCAATGTAGTAAGGGATGTCCTAGCCACAGCTATCAGAAAACAAAAAGAAATCAAATGGATCCAAATTGGTAGTGAGAGGTAAAAATTTCACCATTTACAGATGACATACTATATATAGAATACCTTAAAGAATACCACCAAAAAACTACTAGAACTAGATAAAGGAATTCAGTAAAGTCACAGGATACAAAATTAATATACAAAAATCTGATGTATTTTATACACTAGTAATGAAGTAGCAGAAAGAAATTTTTAAAATAACTCCATTTATAATTGTACTCAAAAGAATAAAATACATAGGAATAAACTTAACCAAAGAGGTTAAAGACCTATTCTCCAAAAACTATACAATACTGATGAAAGAAATTCAGAATGACACAATGGAAAGGTAGTCCATACTCATAGATTGGTAGAAAAAATATTGTGAAAATGTCCAAAACTCAAAGCATTCTACAAATCCAGTGCAATCCCCTATCAAAATACCAACAAATTTTTTCACAGAACTAGAATGTATAATACTAAAATTTGTATGGAAACACAACAGAGACAAAACAAGAATCTTGAAAAAAAAAGACAGAGCTAAAAATATTATAATCCTAGATTTCAAGATATATTATAAAGCTGCAGTGATCAAAACAGTATGGTATTGGGACAAATACACACACATCCATCAGTGCAAGAGAACATCAATGCAACAGAACGGAACTGAGAAATAAACCCATTCTTATATAGACATTAGTCTTCAACAAAAGAGGCAAGAGGCAAGGATATACAATTGGCATAAAACAGACTCTTCAACAAATGGTGCTAAGAAAACCAGACCGCTTTTTTATATCATATACAAAAATAAACACAAGATGGATTAAAGACCTAAATGTGAGACCTGAAGCCATAAAATTCTAGAAGAAAATGCAGGCAGTAATTTCCTTGGCATCAGACCAGAAACATTTTTCTAGATATGTCTTTTCCTGCAAGGGAAACTAAAGCAAAATTGAAAAAAAAAACTATTGAAACTATACCAAAATAAAAATCTTGTTCACAGTAAAGGAAGCCATCAACAGAACAAAAAGGTAACCTGATGAATGGGAGAAGATATTTACAAATGATATATCCAATAAGGAGTAAATATCCAAAGTGTAAAAATAACTTAACACAACTCAACACCAAAAATACAAATAATCCAATTTAAAAAGTAGGCAGAGAACCTGAATAGACATCTTTCCAAAGAAGACATACAGATGTCCAACGGACACATGAAAAGATGCTCAACATCACTCATTATCAGGGAAATGCAAAATAAAACTGTAACGAGATATCACTTTATATTTGTCAGAATGGCTAAAATCAAAAACACAAGAAATAAGTTTTGGCAAGGATGTGGAGGAAAAGAAACCCCTGTGCACTGTTGATGAGAATGCAAACTGGTGCAGCTACTGTGGAAAACAACATAAAGGATCCTCAAAAAAGGAAAAATAGATTTCCATGAAATCCAGTAATTCTAAAACATAATTTGAAAAGATACATGCACCCCTATATTATTGCAATATTTATAATAGACAAGATATGGAACCAACCCAAATGTCCATGCATAGGTGAACGGTAAGAAGTGACGTTATAAATGTATGAATATTACTCAGCCATAAAAAAAAATGAAATCTTTCCATTTGCAACAACACGCTTGGATGTAAAGTTGAAATAAGTCAATCAGAGAAAGACAAATGTCATATGTTTTCACTTATATGTGGAATTTAAGAAACAAAACAAATGAACAAACAAAGTAAAAAAAGATCAGAACAAACTGGACTCTTAAGTAACAAAGGAAAAAAATTGGGGGTTGCCAGAGGGTAAGTAGTGGGGGATGGATGAAGTAGATAAAGGGCATTAAGAGTATATTTATATTGGAAAGCACTGAGAAATGTCTAAAGTTGTTAAATCATTATATTGTACAGCTGGAACTAAGTTAACACTATGTTAATTACACTTGATAAATAAATAAATAAATAGACAAACAAATAAATAATTGAAAAAAAAAAGGCATACAGATTAAAAAGCATAGACTTTTTATAAATGTAGACTGGTACGGAGTCTTGGGGAATTCTGTATTATCGTTGCAACTATTTTTAATTTAAAAATATTTCCAAAATGCAAAGGTTATTTAATACAATATGTTTCTATTGGGATGCCTGGCTGGCTCAGTTTGTTAATTCACTGCCTTTGGCTCAGGTCATGATCCCAAGGAACTGCGATCAAGTCCCACATCTGGCTCCTTGCCCAGCAGGGACCCTGCTTCTCTCTGACTCTGCCTGCCACTCTGCCTGCTTGTACTCAATCTCTCTCTCTGATAAATAAATAAATAAATAAATAAATAAATAAATAAATTTTTAAAAAATCTTAAAAAAAAAAAAAGAAAATATTTTTCTATTGTCTATCTCCCACTCTTCTTTTGTAATTGGCCATACAAATGAAAATGAATCTTGGTTCTTACCTCACACCATATTCAATAACTATCTCTGAGTTGATCAAAGTTGATCTTAAATGTAAGACTTAAATTTATTAAACTTATAGCAGAAACCATGGGAGAAAATCAATGTTGCCTTAGGTTAAGCAAATAATCCTTAGGAAAAAACAACAACAAGTATGAAACATAAAATAAAAATTATGAATTATAATTTATCAAAATTAAAGAACATGCTTTATGAAAGTTACTATGAATAAAATAAAAATGCAAACAATCTGAAAATATTTTAAAAACATCTTAATAAGGGATCTATATCCAAAATATGTAAAGGACTCTTCCAACTCAATAAAAAGTTAAACATCTCAATTAAAAATGGGCAACAATTGAACAAATGATATTTCAGTTGCAAATAGGGCCATGAGAAGATAATCAGTCACTACTGAAAAATAAAAAGTACAATCAGATACCATGGCATACTATCTAGAATGACTAAAAACAGTAATAAGTATTGGTAAAAATAGAGATCAAGTGAATTTCTCAAACATTACTGAAAATGCAAAATGGCCAACCACATTGGAGAACAGTTTAATGGCTACTTACAAACTCTTACCATATGACACACATATTCTACAAATGTCCATGCTTTTAGCCAAGAAAAATGAAAGCACATCTCAATACTTCCACACAAATATCCACAGCAGCTTTATTCATAACAGTCAAAATTTGGAAAAAACTCAGAAGATTATCAGCTTGTAAAAGAATAAACAAACTGTCACATACCCATACAATAGTAACTAATCTGCAATAAAAGGAAAAAACAAAACTACTATTATTTTCAAAATATGTGTAAATCGTAAAAGCATCATTCAAAGAAAGTAAAAGAGACCAGACACAAAAGACTGCTGCATGCCATATGATTCTATTTATTTGACTGTCTGGATAAAGCAAAATTATAGTGATAAAGAGCAGATCAGAGATTTTCAAGACCAAGTGTTC
This sequence comes from Taxidea taxus jeffersonii, assembly GCA_003697995.1. NCBI lineage: Eukaryota > Metazoa > Chordata > Mammalia > Carnivora > Mustelidae > Taxidea > Taxidea taxus. Next base: position 3,647 of record ML106115.1, on the reverse strand, counting down.
AGGACAGAGGACTGATATCAAAAGTACATGTGTTAAAAACTCAATAATCCATCCCCACACAACAAATATGTCCATATCATAGTCAGCTGTACCTATCAATGTTACCTCATTTGGTAAAAGGGAATTTGCAGATGTGATTAATTTAAGGACCTTGAGAAGGAGATATTATCCTGGATTATCCAGGTGGGCCTTTTGTAAACACAATAATCATATACAAGAGTCAAGAGGGAATAGGAGGAATGACATCAACAGAAGAACCAATGGGACAATGGAAGACTGAAATGATATGACCACAAGTCAAGAAATACTGAGAGCCTCTAGGGGCGGAGGCGGAGGCGGCGGTGGTGGCGGGCACTGCGGCGCCGAGGCGCAGCGGCAGGATGGGAGCCCAGCGAGCTGCAGCCAGAGAGAAAGAGGAGCACAAGCAAGGGAAGTGGTAGGCAGAGGGAGAAGGAGAAGCAGGCTCCTGGCCCAGCAGGGAGCCCAACGCAGAGCTCCATTCTGGGACTCTGGGATGGTGACCTGAGCCAGAGGCAGACACTTAACCGACTAAGCCACCCAGGCGCCCCTGGCTAGGTCTTACTCTGCTAACAGGGATTCCCCTGTGGTTTCGAGCTTGGACATCAGCAGCACTAGGAAATGTAGCTCAGCGGCTTGTAACGGAAAGCATATGGACAGGTCCACAGCGTGGCATTTAGTCCAGAGGGGGAAGATGGCGGAGAAGTAGCAGACTGAGATGACATCAGGCAGCAGGAGATCAGCTAGATAGCCTATCAAAACATTCCAAACACCTATGAATCCAACAGGAGATCGAAGAGAAGAAAAACAACAATTCTAGAAACAGAAAATCGACCACTTTCTAAAAGGTAGGACCAGTGGAGAAGTGAATCCAATGTGACTGGAAGATAGACCCCAGGGGGAGAGGCCGGCTGCCGGCAAGCGGCGGAAAAACAGAGCACAAAATCAGGACTTTTGAAAGTCTGCTCCACGGAGGGACATCGCTCCAGAGGCTAAACTGGGGTGAAGACCTCACGGGGACAGCGTGGACGCAGGTCCCCCGGGGTCACAGAAGGATCGGGGGTGTCTGAGTGTCGCAGAGCTCACAGGTGTTAGAGCGGGGAAGCCGGCTGTGGAGACAGAGCTGAAATTTCCTAGAGCCATGGTCTGTGACATGGGCCAGTGCTCTGTGCGAGGGGTCCCCACAAGATCCGGGGAGACTCCGACCCAGGAGAGCTCAGGGATCTATGGGGTTCGGAGACTCCAGGTGGGACTCTGCCAGAGATAGAGACACTTGGTCACAGGCTGGGTGAGCTTGGAGCGCTCCCAGAAGCCAGTGAGACGGGACTGATTACGCACGATTTTCTCTGAGCGCGGCTGGAAGCTGGGAAGCTGAGCAAAAGAGAGACAAACAACTACTGGACCACGAGGGGAGAATTCAAGAGATAAGTGATGCCGTAAGACGAAACAACATTAGAATAATTGGGATTCCAGAAGAAGAAGAAAGAGAAATAGGAGCAGAAGGTATACTGGAGAGGATTATTGTAGAGAATTTCCCTAATATAGCAAGAGGAACAAGCATCAAAATCCAGGAGGTACAGAGAACACCCCTCAAAATCAATACGAATCGACCCACACCCCGCCATCTAATAGTAAAATTTACAAGTCTTACCGACAAACAGAAAATCCTGAAAGCAGCACGGGACAAGAAGTCTGTAACGTACAATGGTAAAAATATTAGATTGGCAGGAGACTTATCCACAGAGACCTGGCAGGCCAGAAAGAACTGGCATGATATATTCAGAGCACTAAACGAGAAAAACATGCAGCCAAGAATACTTTATCCAGCTAGGTTATCATTGAAAATAGAAGGAGAGATAAAAAGCTTCCAGGATAAACAAAAACTGAAAGAATTTGTAAACACCAAACCAGCTCTACAGGAAATATTGAAAGGGGTCCTCTAAGCAAAGAGAGACCCTAAAAGTATTATCAGAAAAGAACAGAGACAATATACAGTAACAATCACCTTACAGGCAATACAATGGCACTAAATTCATATCTCTCAATAGTTGCCCTGGACGTAAATGGGCTAAATGCCCCAATCAAAAGACACAGGGTTTCAGAATGGATAAAAAAACAAAACCCATCAATATGCTGCCTACAAGAAACTCATTTTAGACCTGAAGACACCTCCAGATTGAAAGTGAGGGGGTGGAAAACAATTTACCATGCTAATGGACATCAGAAGAAAGCTGGGGTGGCAATCCTTATATCAGATCAATTAGAGTTTAAGCCAATGACTATAATAAGAGAAGAGGAAGGACACTATATCATACTCAAAGGGTCTTTCCAACAAGAAGATCTAACAATTTTAGATATCTATGCCCCTAACATGGGAGCAGCCAACTATATAAACCAATGAATACAAAATCAAAGAAACACATTGACAAGAATACAATAATAGTTGGAGACTTTAACACACCCCTCACTAAAATGGACAGATCATCCAAGCAAAAGATCAACAAGGAAATAAAGGTCTTAAATGACACACTGGAAGAGATGGACATCACAGATATATTCAGAACATTCTACCCGAAAGCAACAGAATACACATTCTTCTCTAGTGCCCATGGAACATTCTCCAGAATAGATCACATCCTGGGTCATAAATCAGGTCTCAACAGGTATCAAAATATTGGGATCATTCCCTGCATATTTTCAGACCACAATGCTCTGAAGCTAGAACTCAATCACAAGAGGAAATTTGGAAAGAGCACAAATACATGGAGACTCAACAGCATCCTTCTAAAGAATGAATGGGTCAACCAGGAAATTAAAGAAGAATTGAGAAAAACCACGGAAACAAATGATAATGAAAACACAATGGTCCAAAATCTGTGGGACGCAGCAAAGGCAGTCCTGAGAGGAAAATGTATAGCGATACAAGCCTATCTCAAGAAACAGGAAAGGTCTCACATACACAACCTAGCCCTACACCTAAAGGAGCTCGAGAAAGAACAACAAAGAAAGCCTAAACCCAGCAGGAGAAGAGAAATAATAAAGATCAAAAGCAGAAATCAATGAAATAGCAACCAAGAAAACAATAGAACGAATCAATGAAACTAGGAGCTGGTTCTTTGAAAGAATTAATAAGATGGATAAACCCCTGGCCAGACTTATCCAAAAGAAAAGAGAAAGGACCCAAATAAATAAAATCATGAATGAAAGAGGAGAGATCACAACCAACACCAAAGAAATACAAACAATCATAAGAACATATTATGAGCAACTCTATGCCAACAAGTTTGACAATCTGGAAGAAATGGATGCTTTCCTAGAGACATATAAACTGCCAAAACTGAACCAGGAAGAAATAGAAAACCTGAATAGGCCCATCACCAGTAAGGAGATTGAAACAGTCATCCAAAATCTCCAAACAAACAAAAGCCCAGGGCCAGATGGCTTCCCAGGGGAATTCTACCAAACATTTAAAGAAGAATTAATTCCTATTCTCCTGAAACTGTTCCAAAAAATAGAAATGGAAGGAAAACTTCCAAACTCATTTTATGAGGCCAGCATCACCTTGATCCCCAAACCAGACAAGGATCCCATCAAAAAAGAGAATTACAGACCAATATCCTTGATGAACA
>RCUC01147602.1:0-40780 GCA_003697995.1 Taxidea taxus jeffersonii | reverse complement strand
TTGTGTTTTCATTATCATTTGTTTCCATGGTTTTTTTCAATTCTTCTTTAATTTCCTGGTTGACCCATTCATTCTTTAGAAGGATGCTGTTGAGTCTCCATGTATTTGTGCTCTTTCCACATTTCCTCTTGTGATTGAGTTCTAGCTTCAGAGCACTGTGATATGCAGGGAATGATCCCAATCTTTTGATACCTGTTGAGACCTGATTTATGACCCAGGATGTGATCTATTCTGGAGAATGTTCCATGGGCACTAGAGAAGAATGTGTATTCTGTTGCTTTGGGATGGAATGTTCTGAATATATCTGTGATGTCCATCTGCTCCAGTGTGTCATTTAGCACCTTTATTTCCTTGTTGATCTTTTGCTTGGATGATCTGTCCATTTCATTGAGGGGCGTTTTAAAGTCCCCTACTATTATTGTATTACTGTCAATGTGTTTCTTTGATTTTGTTATTAATTAGTTTATATAGTTGGCTGCTCCCATGTTGGGGGCATAGATAGTTAAAATTGTTAGATCTTCTTGTTGGACAGACCCTTTGAGTATGATATAGTGTCCTTCCTCATCTCTTATTATAGTCTTTGACTTAAAATCTAATTGATCTGATATAAGGATTGCCAGCCCAGCTTTCTTCTGATGTCCATTAGCATGGTAAATGGTTTTCCACCCCCTCACTTTCAATCTGGAGGTGTCTTCAGGTCTAAAATGAGTTTCTTATAGGCAGCATATTGATGGTTTTTTTTTTATTATTAAAGATTTTATTTATTTGTCAGAGAGAATGAGCACAGGCAGACAGAGTGGCAGGCAGAGGCAGAGGGAGAAGCAGGCTCCCTGCTGAGCAAGGAGCCTGATGCGGGACTCGATCCCAGGATTCTGGGATCATGACCTGAGCTGAAGGCAGCTGCTTAACCAACTGAGCCACCCAGGCATCCCGATGGGTTTTGTTTTTTTATCCATTCTGAAACCCTGTGTCTTTTGATTGGGGCATTTAGCCCATTTACTTTCAGGGTTACTACTGAGAGATATGAATTTAGTGCCATTGTATTGCCTGTAAGGTGATTGTTATTGTATATTGTCTCTGTTCCTTTCTGATCTAATACTTTTAGGGTCTCTCTTTGCTTAGAGGACCCCTTTCAATATTTCCTGTAGAGCTGGTTTGGTGTTTACAATCTCTTTCAGTTTTTGTTTGTCCTGGAAGCTTTTAATCTCTCCTTCTATTTTCAATGATAACCTAGCTGGATAAAGTATTCTTGGCTGCATGTTTTTCTCGTTTAGTGCTCTGAATATATCATGCCAGTTCTTTCTGGCCCGCCACGTCTCTGTGGATAAGTCTGCTGCCAATCTAATATTTTTCCCATTGTGTGTTACAGACTTCTTGTCCCTTGCTGCTTTCAGGATTTTCTCTTTGTCACTAAAACTTGTAAATTTTACTATTAGATGATGGGGTATGGACCTATTCCTATTGATTTTGAGGGGGTTCTCTGCACCTCCTGGATTTTGATGCTTGTTCCCTTTGCTATATTAGGGAAATTATCTACAATAATTCTCTCCAATATACCTTCTGCTCCTCTCTCTCTTTCTTCTTCTTCTGGAATCCCAATTATTCTAATGTTGTTTCGTCTTATGGTATCACTTATCTCTCGAATTCTCCCCTCGTGATCCAGTAGTTGTTTGTCTCTCTTTTGCTCAGCTTCTTTATTTTCTGTCATTTGGTCTTGTATATCACTAATTCTTTCTTCTGCCTCATTTATCCTAGCAGTGAGAGCCTCCATTTTTGATCGTACCTCATTAATAGCTTTTTTTATTTCAACTTGATTAGATTTTAGTTCTTTTATTTCTCCAGAAAGGGCTTTTATTTCTTCAGACAGGGTTTCTCTAATATCTTCCATGCCTTTTTCGAGCCTGGCTAGAACTTTGAGAATCGTCATCCTGAATTCCAGATCTGACATATTACCAGTGTCTGTATTGATTAGGTCCCTAGCCTTCCGTACTGCCTCCTGTTCTTTTTTTTGTGGTGAGTTTTCCTCCTTGTCATTTTGTCCAGATAAGAATCTGCTGTTCTCCTTGTTAAGTGAACTTGGTCTTGGCTGGATTTCTTGTTGATCTTCTGGGGGAGGGGCCTGTTGTAGTGATTCTCAAGTGTCTCTGCCCCAGGCGGAATTGCACCGCCCTTACCAGGGGCCGGGCTAAGTAATCCTCTCAGGTTGGCTTTCGGGAGCTTTTGTTCCCTGAAAGCTTTCCGTAGAGTTCCGGAGGACGGGAATGAAAATGGTGGCCTCCCAGTCTCCGGTTCGGAGGAGCCGAGAGCTAGGGGCCCCAGTCTTCAGTGCGCCTTCAGAGAAAAACGCTTAATCACTCCCGTCTCCCCAGCCTACGGCCGTGCTTGGAGAAAATCGTGCGTAATCAGTCCCATCTCCCTGGCTTCTGGCTGTGCTCTGAGGTCACCCAGCCTGTGACCAAGCGTCTCTGTCTCTGGCAGAGTCCCACCTGGAGTCTCTGAACCCCGTAGATCCCTGAGCTCTTCCAGGTCGGAGTCTCCACGGATCTTGTGGAGACCCCTCCCACAGAGCACCGGCCCGTGTCACAGACCACGGCTCTAGGAAACCCCGAGTTGAGAGCTCACTCCTCTGCTCTGTCTCCACAGCCGGCTTCCCTGCTCTAATACCTGTGAGCTCTGCGACACTGAGACACCCCCAAATCTTCTGTGACCCCATGGGACCTGAGTCCACGCTGTCCCCGTGAGGTCTTCACCCCAGTTTAGCCTCTGGAGCGATGTCCCTCCGTGGAGCAGACTTTTAAAAGTCCTGATTTTGTGCTTCGTTGTTCCACCACTTGCTGGGAGCTTGCCCCTCCCCCCGGGGTCTATCTTCCCGTCGTGTTGGATTCACTTCTCCGCTGGTCCTACCTTTTAGAAAGTGGTCAATTTTCTGTTTCTAGAATTGTTGTTCTTCTTCTCTTCGATCTCCTGTTGGATTCGTAGGTGTTCGGAATGGTTTGATAGGCTATCTAGCTGATCTCCTGCTGCCTGATGTTGTCTCAGCCTGCTACTTCTCCGCCATCTTGACTCCTCCCCTGGTTTTGCGTTTTTAAAGAGTTGTGAAAAACAAACCGTAGAATATGTGACAGGAACTGTATGTGGCCCTTTTTGCCTTAGATGTTTACTGTTTGGCCTGTTACAGAAAAAGTTTGCCAACCCCTATGATACAAAACTGCTGTGCAACTCGAATTCAGAAACACTAGCACTGATAAAATATTCTTATACAATCCGTCATTTACTTGTGCTAGTTGTACTTCATAGTACGGTACTGTCGAAGACTGCTAGCAGTTACAGGAGCCAAACCTGATTTACTCGGGCTATAGTGGTAGGAGAAAAGGGATGTTGGTAGAGAACTGGGCTGGATCCCAGCTACAACAGGAAAGGTCGGGATAAACAGCCGAGGAGCTGGGAGTGGGTGTGGGGCGGGGCAGTGGCTGGAAAAATCCCAGTGGAAGCATCAGCAGGGGAGGGGGTGGGAGGGGTGGCTTCTGGCCAAGGACCTAGGATTCTTGCTCATCACATGTTGGCTGGAGTATAGTTAGGCAGTGAAGAATTTGGTGGGTAGAGGGGTATTCTGGTTAAACCGACTCCGCAGGATTCTTGCTGAAGTGGGGCTCTTGGTGGACATGCCCAAGGGTGTGGCCAAGCTGGACTCGGGGGACTGCCGTGTGGTCAAGCAGAGAATCTTCGTCAGTGGTTTGTGGTTCGATCTCCCTCTGCTCCCGGACCCTGCCATGTGATTAGTTGTCTGTTCTCTTCGGTCTTTACTTGGAAACAGTTCCTCAACTTCTCTTCGTCTTTCTGGTCATTGGCATTTTTAAGGGGGCCAGTTGTTTTATAGAATGGCTCTCAATTTGGGTTTGTTTGAGTGAATCTAATCTCAAAGAAATGGGTTATGCACATTCGGCAAGAACATAGCTTTAGCCTTTGGAGGAGAAGCATCACACCACTGAAATTTACGTGTATTCTGCTCAAAGTACTGCTGAGTTCTGTGCTTACTAATAATACCCTGCTTGGAGATTTTAACTGATGCATTTAAGAAATCAAGGAAACGAACATGTAAATGATTCTGTAACATGTCTTGAAGGTGAGCCATAAAAAACAGATGGCCTGATTTTGTGCAATGAGGCTTAAATTTACCTGATTTATTTTTTCATGGCCATCTAAAATACTTTCATGTACAGTAATGAAAATGGTGAGGCCATCCAGTGGTTTCAAGTACTTTTAGAATTGAGAATATTCACATTTTCTTTTTTAAGTTTAAACATTTTTACTCTCGGTACATTTAAACTTAAGAGTAATGGTATTTCAGCAAATACAAAATGAAAAAATACTTTTCATAGATCTGTATTATAGACATATTTTAAATTCTGGATAATGGTGCAGATTAATTCTCCTAAACATCATTTCAATAGCGTTCTCCTCTCTCTCTCTTTTTAAAGTTTTTATTTTTATTTATTTGAGAGAGAGAGCAAGTGAGCATTGAGGGGGTGGAGGGGAGCTGCAGAGGGAGAGGGAGGAGCAGTCTCCCTGCTGAGCAAGGAGCCCAGTGTGAGGCTCGATCCCAGGACCCCGGGATCATGACCTGAGCCCAAGGAAGGCAGATGGTTAAATCCCCCAATCACATTATTTTTTTGTTGAGAGAATATTGTGTGGGGGCACCTGGGTGACTCATTTGGGTAAGTGTCTGCCTTCAGCTCAGGTCATGATCTTGGGAGCCCGGGATTGAGCCCCACATAGGCTCCTGCCTCACCAGGGAGTCTGCTTCTCCTCTGCCTGCCCCTTCCCCTTGTTGCGTGTGTGCGTAGGTGCTCGCTCGCTCTCTCTCTCTCTCAGACAAATAAATAAAATCTTAAAAAAGAATTTTGTGTGGTTAAATGTTAGGAGTATTTATCTCTGGAAGATTGAATTGTAGGCAACATTTATTTTTAAACCTTTCTCTAGAATCAAAATTCTTTACAATAATTTCAAGGAAGAAAACCCCTCAGTATTATTTTTTAAAGGCTCCCATTGAAACCCATTGCCTGTAATATGATTCTGTGTGTGTGTGTGTGTGTGTGTGTGTGTGTAGTAAAGAGGAGAAAGGGTAGGGGTAGGGCAAGGAGGGAGGGGCTACAGTTAGAGATAGAAATAGAGGCTGACCAAATAATATACCAACTATGGCGTTATTCATCAGAATCTCTGGGTGGACAGGAGAATAAGTTCTCCACTTATTCATAACATAACATGTTATTGTTAACATTCATAATGTGTCCACTTATTAATAACATAAATGTTATTATGAAATAACATTTCATACACTTAAAAATATGTATAAACCATAGGACATACACCTTGATTAAAAAAACAAACTACTTTGATCTGTGTTCTGAAAGCAAGTACTAGGAAGCACTACTGTGGGACAGGAATTGAAGAAGGTTGATTTGGGGCTCCTGCTGGCTCAGTGGAACATGTGACTGTCAATCTGGGGTTGAAAGTTCGAGTCCCACATCAAGGGTAAAGTTTACTTTAAAAAAAAAAAAAAAGGTTGGTAAACTCTGCCCTGAAAGGTTAATTCCATACTCTTATTTTGATCCAGTTCGGACTTGCTCTTCTAGCCGCCATGCCTTAAATCAGAATGGGCAGCCTGGAAGGCCCCGAGGCAAATCCAGCGGGCAGCCATGTACTCTTTGGCTGGGTCAGTGGTGGTCCCTGGGGCAGCTTTTTTGTGAATTGCCTGCATGTGCAGATTAGCAGCTTTCACCTAAAGCTCTGAGTCTTCAGCTTCTTTTGGAAATTGGGCAGTCTGACAATGTTGGGCCCCTGGATGCCTTGGCCTTGCTACTGGGGATCGTCTGTGGCCTTCTGTAGATGAGGCCTGCGTTCTCAGGCTCCCCCCCACCGTGCTCTGTGCTGCCCCTCGCTAAGCTTGAGCATCAGCTGGCCTGTGTCACTGTTCTCCCACTGTTGTGTTTGTGTTGGGACAGAGCTGCTTGAAAATGAAGTAAATTTTGTCTGTGTTAGAAGTAGGGAATGGGAAGCTAGAGTGAGTGGGTAAGTGTGTTAAGAAAAGTGGAAGAGAACACTTCGTTGTTTTGAAATGAAACTGTTCGTATGTGTTTAACAGCAAACTATGTTTCTAGGCAAACCCACACACTTCCCTCCTTGAGGTTATCCGACTGGCTTGGCAGGCATTTATCTATAAGTTTATTTGACTCTCTTTTTAAATTACTTTTGGAGCATTTTCTTTCCGCTGGGCCTTGTTCTCAAAGTTTCACACAGCTCACTTAACTCATACAAGTCACAGTGGAGAGTTTGTTCTGTGGGTTTGTCCCCATTTTTAAAGGAAATTGGAGCATAAAGAGGTTATGTAACTTGCGCAAAGTCACAAAACCATTAAGTGGCAGAGCCAAGATGAGAAGCCAGGCAGTCTGGCCTCAGAATCTGTCCTTAACCTTGTCGTTCCGGCTGGACTTGATTGCTCCCTCTTCTCCAGATATTTGCTGTGCCCTCTGGCCTTTACTCCTGTGCCAGCACTCAGTGCAATAAATTTCCTTTTCCTTTGTTTTTAACATAGAGCTCAGCTCTTCCTTTTGATATGTAAAACTTTTTCTGGGGACATTAACCTGAAATAATTTCTCCCTTAAACTCCTAAAAATTGTATAGTTTTCTACTACTTTGAGATGTGTCTTCTAATGAACTCTTATTTAAGTCTAAAAAAGGTTTTTATCTTTTTATTTAATATATTTTTTTCAACTGGATTATAAATTTGAGTAGGGAGTAAAAAAAGATGTTCAGCAATGTTTAAAGAATTCATGTTAAGGATTAACCTTAACATATGGATTACCTACTCCTAAAAATCTGAGATTGGCTCCAAAAGCAGTTAAGTACTGTTTGGCCTTTGTCTAAGATGTAATTCTAGGCAAGTAAAGTAATTGACTTAAAAAGCTGTGAAAGAGAACTACTTGGTCCTCAGGAGGGAAATTTACTTGCTAATAAGAGTTTCAAGATACAGGTTGTTCTGAACTATCTTCACTGTGTTTAATACTATGGTTTTACTGGGACGCCTGGGTGGCTCAGTTGGTTAAGCAGCTGCTTTCGGCTCAGGTCATGATCCCAGCGTCCTGGGATCGAGTCCCACATCGGGCTCCTTGCTCAGCAGGGAGCCTGCTTCTCCCTCTGCCTCTGCCTGTCACTCTGTCTGCCTGTGCTCGTTCGCTCTCTCTCTCTTTGACAAATAGATAAAATCTTTAAAAATAAATAAATAAAAATACTATGGTTTTACTTATTTTCCTCTGTCAGGGTAACAATCATAAATTCAGGCAATGTTTGCTTGCTTTTACTTCTAAAAAATTGCTTTTGGTGCAAGCTCTTTTAAAAGAGCCACTCTCCTTATGTGTTTTATAAGACCAACATTACCCTGACATCAAAACATGTCAAGGACATTACAATAACAGAAGATTAGAGACCAGTATCTCTTGTAACAGAGGTAAGAAAAATCCTTAACAAAATAGGAGAAAATCTAATTGTATGATATATAAAAAAAGAAAGTGCATCATGACCAAGTAGAGTTGATTCCAGGACAGCAAGATTGGCTTAACATTTTGAAACCAAACCATGTAATTCATGACATAAAAAGAACAAAGGTGCAAATATTATTTAATCATCTTGACTGATGCAGAAAATGTATTTGACAGAATTCAGCATCTGTTCATGATAAAAACTTGGCAAACTAGGACAAGAAAGAAATTTCTTCAGGCCGATAAAGGGCATCTGTGAGAAACCCATGGCTCACATCGTATTTAACGGTGAAATAATGATTGCCTTTTCCTAAGATACTCAACAGGGCAGGAATGTCTGCCCTCACCACCTCTCTTTAATATTACAGTGAGTGTTTTACCTAGTATAATAAGTCAAGAAAAAGAAATAAAAATCATAGGGATTTGAAAGGAAGAAGTAAAATTCTTTATGATTGTGGATGTAGAAAATCCTAGACATTCTACAAAACAAGTGCTAGAACTAAAAAGTGAATATAGGGGCACCTGGGTGGCTCAGTGGGTTAAAGCCTCTGCCTTCGGCTCAGGTTATGATCCCAGAATCCTGGGATCGAGCCCCACATCAGGCTCTCTGCTCTTTGGTGGGCCTGCTTTCTCCTCTCTCTCTCTCTGCCTGCCTCTCTGCCTACTTGTGATTTCTGTCAAATAAATAAAATCTTAAAAAAAAAAAAGTGAATATAACAAGGTTGTAGCCTACGAGGCCAATATTCAAAAATTAGTTTTTGGAAAATGAAATAAAATGCTTTTTAAAATATGCATACCACATTATCTTACTTTATTCATCCATTGATGGACACTAGGTTGTTTCCATGTCTTGGCTGTGGTAAATGATGCTACAGTGACCATGGAATGCAGGTATCTTTTCAAGTCAGTATTATTTCCTTTGGATAAAGATCCTGTAGTAGAATTGCTAGGTCACAGGGTAGTTCTATTTTTAATTTTTGAGGCATCTCTGCACTGTTTTCCGCAGCGGCTGCACAAATGACATTCCCACCAGTAGTGCCCAGGGGCTCCCTTTTCTCTACACCCTCACCAACACTTGTCATTTCTTTTTCTTTTTTTTTTTTTTTTATCATAGCCGTTGTAACAGTATGAGGTGATACCTTACTGTGGTTTTAATTCGTATTCGCCCAATAATTAGTGACATTGAATTTCATGTATCTGTTGACCATCTCTATGTCTTCTTTGGAAAAATGTCTATTAAGATCCTCTGCCCAGGGACGCCTGGGTGGCTCAGTGGGTTAAACCGCTGCCTTCGGCTCGGGTCATGATCCCAGGGTCCTGGGATCGAGTCCCACATCGGGCTCTCTGCTCGACAGGGAGCCTGCTTCTCCCCTCCCCGTTCTGTCTGCCTCTCTGCCTACTTGTGTGATCTCTGTCTGTCAAATAAATAAATAAAACCTTTAAAAAAAAAAAAAAAGATTGGGACGCCTGGGTGGCTCAGTTGGTTAAGCAGCTGCCTTCGGCTCAGTTCATGATCCCAGCGTCCTGGGATCGAGTCCCACATCGGGCTCCTTGCTTGGCAGGGAGCCTGCTTCTCCCTCTGCCTCTGCCTGCCTCTCTGTCTGCCTGTACTCGCTCTCTCTAACAAATAAATAAATAAAATCTTTAAAAAAAAAAAAAAAAAGATCCTCTGCCCGTTTTTTAGAAGGTTTTTTGCTATTGATGAATTCTTTATATGTTTTAGATATTAACCTCTTACCAGTTATATAATATAAAATATTTTTTCTCATTCTGTAGGTGGCCATTTCATTTTGTTCATGGTTTCCTTCACTGTGCACAAGGTTTTCAGTTTGATGTATTCCCACTTGTTCATTTTTGCTTTTGTTGCCTTTTGGGAATTCTAACAACAGATTGAAGAAATAGTATAATGATGACAAAATGAAAATTGAGAACTGAAATACATTATATTTTTTCATTTTAGGATCAAATCCATCTTAATTATATGGTTGAACTTTCTCTTTTTTAGATTTGTAGAAAAAACTTAACCTAGCTCCTTATAAAGAGGCATCAATCACTTAAGTATAAAATTATGCTTTTTAATCATTTGCTGAGATCTTTCAGGCTTAGCATATTCCCTCTGAATGTAAAACCCACCTCTAAAGGAGATAGATTAGGTAGGGTATATCCAGCAGATAACTTGGACTCAGAAGATTAAAATCTTAGGAATAAATTTAACAAGAATAATGTTATGCAATACATATACACTGAAAATCATGAAACACTGCTGAGAGAAATTAAGGAACACCAAAATGAATGAAGAGGTAGAGATGCCATCATCAGGGATAGGAAGCTTAATATTATTATCTCAATATCCTTTATCTTTTCCCTATATCTTTCTTTTTCCCCTCCTATCTTGATTTTCAACTATTCTGTCCTTATTTTAAGGCAGGTGTCTCTTGTAATCGGCATATAATTGGACTTTTTTTTTTTAACCCTTTCTGATACTCTTTGTTCTTTAATTGCCTGTTACAGTCTTTTTACAGGGGTGCCTGGGTGGCTCAGTAGGTTAAAGCCTCTGCCTTCGGCTCGGGTCATGATCTCAGGGTCCTGGGATCCAGCCCCGCATCGGGCTCTCTGCTCAGCAGAGAGCCTGCTTCCCTTCCCCTCCCTCTGTCTGCCTCTCTGCCTACTTGTGATCTCTGTCTCTCTGTCAAATAAATAAATAAAATCTTTAAAAACAACAACAACAACAATCTTTTTACATTTGACATAATTATTGATTGGATTTAAGTTTACTGTTTATGTGTTTCCTCTTTGTTCTATCTGTTCCTTGTTTTCTTTCTCTTTCCTCAGAATTAGTATTAATTAAATATTTGTGGGCACCTGGCTGGTTCAGTCAGAGGAGCATGTGACTCTTGATCTTGAGGTTGTGGGTTCAAGCCCCACATTGGGTGTAGAGATTACTTAAAATCTTAAAAAAAAAATTAAATGTTTGTTACTATTCTATTTGTATTTCTTGAATAATTTGTTAGTATATGAAAATTCTTTTACTATTACCCTGAAGATAACTTCTTAAAAAATAGAGACTTCTTTTTCTTTGTTTTTTTTTCTGTAGTGCTTAACAATTTGGGGAATCCAATAGATATTTGCCATAAATTCTTAATTTGCTCTGTTCCCATAATATTTTTAAAAGGACATGAAATATTTTTATGAATACAATGTTAAATAAATTATTTTGACTATTGTTTTTAGAATCACACCCAGAAAATTTGATACTGTTCAAGCATCCAAGGGTCATAAAGGTGGAATTATCACCAGTGATGTTGGCGACTTAACTTTAAGCAAGAGGGGAATAAGGACATCGTTTACATTTAGGAAAGTGAGGAAAACACTGTGTAATTGCAGTAAGTATATAGTTTTGGTTCCACTGTAAAATGGAGTAAATCTAGTGTAAAAATCTGTTAAAGTCCCATCAAACCATGGAGAGCTTTGTTTTAACTTCTCTAATGGCATTTCTTATATTCTGTGTAATGTTGTACTTAATGTAGATTTTTCTTAACCGCCCCCATTGAGTTTATATTCCTTAAAGGCAGGGATGCATTTCATTCATCTTTATTTTTCCCTAAATATAGTACTTAAGCATAGTTGGATGCCAAATAAACATTTTTTTTAATTGAAGGCACAGTTAAGAGCGCTAAATAAAATTTTAGGCCATTAAAATATCAGTTGTATAAAAGTAGGTTTTATTGGAAACAGCTTATTGTTTCTAAATTACTTCTAATTAACCCAGTAAGGAGTTAGAGATGACCAGTTTTTACATAGTAAGTAGATGACTCTAAGGGGATAAACAGTGGTTTGTGTTTTGGCCAATTTGGAAATCTAGGAGGGAATAAAAGAAATGCTCAAAAACTTGTCAAGATGTTATTCTGAATTGTCTATACAAGTCCATCATGACCTGTATTTCCTGGACTCATTGAGTAAAAATCTCTTTTATTTTGTAAATATTATGTGGTAGAAAACTTGAAATTGGTATATTTTATATCTTTTTTTTTTTTTTTTTGCTGAATTTGTTATCTTGATGTTAGTGAAGCTTAAAACAAATTTTTGTTTCTTTTGCTAAAAGTGTCACCGAGGCCTTGAAACAGCAAATTTTTTATCAATTAAAAGTGTATTTCATATTTGTTGAATGTCTGACACTGTCCCTAGTTTTACAAGATACTGAAAATTAAAGCATGACCTTTTTCAAGGTTCCTGTTCTCAAGGAACCTGAGGTACAGTTGGAGAGACAAGCTGGTTTTCTTCTGCAGAGGTTTCTTTGTTGTGGAAAGTAATTGAATGTAAGGCACAGTATAGAAGCTCTGAATGTATATTCAGTTTACAGAGGTTTTTCACGTTCAAGGCCATGTTTTTGGATCCTTTTGGTCAAAATTTGTGAATTTTTAAGGATAAGGGTTGCCCCTTTCTTTAGATTACTTAGGGGTTTATAATTTCTAAGGCAATAAAATGTTATCAGGACCAGCTTAGGGTCACTGTCGCATATGCTGTAGTGTAATCCTGATGTGCCCAAGATACAAGGTAACCCGTCTGTTGTCACCTGCACTTGTTAGAGCCGTTGGATTTTCTTAAATGTCTGCATGAAATGTTTAGAGTTGCCCTTCACATGGTAGCAGAGACAAGCTCTCTCCCTCTTCTTTCTCGAGGTTCGGCCCCCTCTGATTAGAGTTAGGGAGAATTCCTGAAACCGTAAATGCTGCGGCCCACTTCTGAGCTGCCACGTGATTTCTCATTATTGCCTCTGTCCTGACTGTGGCTTCTCTGGGAGCACCACTCTTTCCTCCTGTCTTTCCTGCAGTAAAAAGATGTGTCTCATAGACTTTGGCTGAAGATAAAGGGAAATTACAGCATAACAGAGCATAACGCATTTAAAATGCGTATTAGACAGGTTGCAGGGAACAGGGAACAACTTCAGAATCAATTTAATTAGAATGTTAGTTAGGATAACAGTGTATTCTCAACTTCCTTTGTCATCTCCTTGAGTTGATGGTGTTCTCCTTAGGGTGTGTTGATTCTGTTGTCACTGAGATTGTGGGCTCTCGAGTCCCCACAGCCTGCGTGCAAATCCTGGCTCTGTGACTTAACCATCTTTGTCACTTCAGGATTGTTACTTAGTATTCTCTGCCTCAGTGTCCTCATCTGTAAAATGGATGCAGTAGTTCCAGCTCATGGTGTTACAGTGAGAATTGAGACCATCCGTATAAACTGCTTCAAATAGTGTTCATTAAATGTTTGTGGTCATAACCAAATGACACTTTCTCCTAGGTCTTGTTGTTTTCCCCAGAGTTTTAGGGTCCCAGAACTCCCGTTTCCTTTGCTCAACCAAGAGAAAAACCCTAACTCCTGTTAATTCACTAAATTTCTTCTGGTTAGGCCAGGCCCATCAAGATGCTTTCCTAAATTAAAGGACCCTTCATCCCCAAATGAACTAGGCACCTGCATTATTAGGCTTGTAGAACTGCAGTTCATGTCTTACTGCAGATGGATTTTTCCTTCTTTTTATTTGGACTCCTCACACATGTAATTGGACTTGTTGGGTCAGAGCTGTCTTTAAACTGTTAAATCAGAGCCTACTTATCCCTTGCCACTGAATTTGCATTGAATTGCTTGTTCATTTAAGAAAACATGATACCTTATGAACCACTGGATAGAAAGAAAAGGTTTGTATTGCCTTACTTTTCCATTAGGTTACCCTTTGGTCTGTGACAGCCAGATCAAGGAGACCTCCCCATCGCTTCCTGAGAGCGCTAGAGAAGCATCGAAGCTGGAGCAGGATTATGTCCATCGGGTCTATGAGGAGATTGCTGGGCACTTCAGCAGCACGAGGCACACCCCGTGGCCGCGCGTTGTGGACTTCTTGAAAGCTTTGCCAAGTGGTTCGTTAGTGGCTGATGTTGGCTGTGGAAATGGAAAGTACCTTGGCATCAATCAGGACCTATACATGGTAAGTCACTTTGTTTCTGGCTCCCTTTTGGCTTTGTCTATTATTATCACCTTCTGCCTTCTGCTCTAATGCTGTTTTTTAGGTTATTGATGAAAAGTTATAACCACAGATGGAAAATTTATGAGTACTCCTATTTTTTGTTTTATTCCCCTGAGAATTTGTGGGCATGCATGCCATTATTTGTAGTGTATGTGTGTGTTTTTCCCCTCCCTTTAGATTTTGCTTATTTTATCAGTAAAACTATCTTAAATTTATTCAACTTTTTACAGGTCAGAAAAGATATTTAGAGAAGCCACTTTCTTTGCTTCAATCCTTCTAAGTGTGAGGAAGTTAAAGCTGTTATTTTCATCTGTCTGTTATAAATGAAGCAACTGAGACTCACAGACTATATTACTTCCCTGATGTCATATAATTAGGGGACATAGCTGAAACTTGAACCCATGCCTCTAACGCCAAATATAGTGTTCTTTTATTCATAGTAGGAGAAAATAAAGGTTACTATTTGTTGGTGTCTTACTCTTGAGGAAACCAGGGCTTAAGTAGCTTAAACCATGTGATCAAGGTTACAATGCAAGGCCCAGGATCTGAATCCACTTCTTTCTGTTGCCAAATTTCTGTTTCCAGTTGCTATGATTTCTTTCCTGCGGTCCACTTTCTTTTCTGCTGTGCTGGGAAGGAGATCGTTCTCCCTACACTGGTGCATTATTGTAAATACCCATGTCAGCGCTGCTCCAAGAGGACCGAAGCTTCCCTTTCTCAAGATTAGGGGCAAGAGGACTAGAGTAAGGAGGGTAAGTAGGGACAAAGAGAGCAGTGCTCACCCATGGGTCCCCGGAGGACTCACTTGGCGCGTAGTCTGTATCTTTACTTCCTCCATGAGCAAAGTGAGTTATGCTGCGCTTGAGGAAAGGTAGAGTTCGTGCATTAGGAGACAGATATTATTTCATCGAGATAAGACATTAGTATCCATGTATTGTCATCATGTTTACAATTAAATTTTAGTCTAATGAGTTAGATTTGTTCACATGGAAGAATTCTTGGTGTGCCACTTAAAATCAGAGTGATGTCTTCTGAGACTGTCATCTTAAGGTATTGTCCAGAACATCCCTCAGGGAGCTCTGCTCTTGCACCTTCTTGGTGCTAACCCACTGCTTTATCGAGCTCGACAGCACCTGTGGCAGCGAAGCTGGGTGGAAGGGAGTCCTCCCGATCGCATTATCCTGTTACAATCAAGAAACTTGATTTGCCAAAAATCTGAATCTGTTCAAGAAGGAATTCACATAGAAGAACTAGGAAATCACAAGTATAGTCACTCTCCGTTATTTATATTCATTTTGTGGTAGGCATGACCGATTCGCAGAGCCTGCTGCAGGGCCTGACCTCTTGGGAAGGCTCCGTAGGTGATGGTTCGGTGTGGGAATGAAGACGCCTTGTCCAGCTGGAGTTCCAGTGTTCGTTATATCAGAAATGGAGTCACGGATGGTAGAGGGAAGCTGCTGAAGCTACCGCCTGTGTATTTGAATGTATTTTGAGGAGCTGTCTTTGAGCCTAAAAATGTGTGCATTTTTTTGATATTCATGAGGGAGTGTCACCTGGGACATTCATTCTAAGTATGCACACATAGAATTGTCTCAGAATTTAAAAAAACATTTATAGTATTATTACATGCTTCCTTAACAAAATGTATTTTTTAAATACTAGCTTAAACCCTCATGGAAATTGTTTTATAAGCTGCCTTTCATTTTTTAACTTCTTTTTCTTTTTTTATTAACATATTATGTATTATTTGTTTCAGGGGTATTTTTCTTTTTTTCTTATTTCTTTTTTTTCTTTTTTAAAAATTAGCATATAATGTATTAATACATATCATGTATTATTTGTTTCAGGGGTATCTTTTTTTAAAAAAAGCTTTATGTATTTATTTGAGAGATAGAATGAGAGAGGAGGAAAGAGAGAGTGTGAGAGGGAGGTGGGTGAGAGGGGGAAGCAGACTCCCTGCTGAGCAGGGAGCCTGAAGCGGGGCTCGATCCTGGGACTCAGGATCATCACCTGAGCCAAAGGCAGACGATTAACCAACTGAGCCACCCACGCGCCCCTGCTTTTCATTTTTTAGATATCTTTAGTTACTCTTCATTTCTGTCATCAGCACTGGCTGCTGATAAGGTAAATTTTGTAAGCAAAGACTTTATACCTTCAGGAGACTTGCCGCCTTTGCCAACAGTAGATGAGATAGTATGTACCCAGAGCTCAGCCCAACTCACTCACTAAGTGATGATTATCTGCGTTGGTCTCAGACCACATTCAGCCTGACTGTGTTTCTCAGATAAATAACTACTTAATACATTGTAGGGACTTTCTTGGTTGCTGTGAATAGTTGGGATTGCAGAGCTAATAATAATAATGCCAGTTATCAGTTGATAATATAAGAATTGGAGATGTGTTTCTGTAAGACCCTTTTGTACGTTTCTGTGTTTGTTTTGCTTTGTGTTTGAACCGTTGACTACCCCAATAATGGAAAAGACAGAATGGCCACTAACACTGTGTGCAAAGCGCTGGGCTGTGTTTTCTCCCAGAGTGTAGGAGATCATTATTACTGCTCCCATTTTACCAACAGGAAAACAGGCCCGAGGTTCCATGGTGTCAGGAGAAGTGTTAGAACCCTGTTCCAGCAGCAGGGTCTATACTCTGTGGCGTTCTGCTAACAGAGATCTTAAAGGCCAACTCTGCTGACAGAACAGCTGGTTGTCATCTCAGATGTGGCAGAAATCACCTACTTGGCACATCGTGGAAGCTTGTTGATGGTTTGTTGAGTGGCGAGGAGCAAACCTGTGAGGTCACCTTCAGTTTCTCACATGCAAAGTGGAATATACACAGTGCTGTGTCCTGTAACCTTGAAGGAGGTGGGACGGACTCAGAATGGCTGGGCCTTCATGCAGAGTGACAGACACTGAGGATGCCTGGATTTCTCTGTGTATCTAGAACCCAGGATGAGAAGTCGTGTCCACCCTTTGTTCTATGTCATCGTTATAACGTTTGCGGAGTGAAGCATTTAATACACATCATTTTGCTTGGTTCTCATCTCAACCCTAAGAAGTAGGCATTTTTATGACTAAACAGACATTTAGTGGCTTTCCTAGATCATTCAGCTTGTTTAGCTTTACGGTTGCTGTTCTCACCGTAGTTGAGGCCCGTTCCGTGTGCTCTGAACCCCTTACTGCCAGTCTCATCTCCCTATTGTGCTTGTTTCCTTAGTAGCTTAAAAATGTGGTGTTTTTTTAAGTAATAAAACCAATACAGCTGCCATTCAGAAAATGGACAAAAGGAAAGGTGTTTGCCTGTAATCTTAACCCCCTGATAGAGCACTTTGTTGTGAGGGACGTCCTTCCTGTGTTTTCCCTGTCACCTGTATCCTCCCGAGGGTGTGTACGCCTTGATGACCCATTCATATCGCTTCGTACTTCCGTGTGAGTGTGTAGCCTCACACAGTTCTTGGACTTGATAACGCTTGGCGAGGGAGAGGCTTCCGGCCACTTCCTCGTGTTCAGTGTGGGGTTAATATAAATGACGCAGAGACAAGCATCTGCCCTGAGAAACAGTCTGACAGGAAGGATGAACATGGGGTTTGGAGTGAGAAAAGCTCAGGTCTGAATCTCTGCATGACCACTGAACTGTTTTAACTTGGGGCAGATTACTTACCTGTAGTGAGACAAGTCTTCCTCATTTGCCGTGTAATAGCAGTAGCTAACTTCAGGGTGTGTGTTCAAGGTTGACGTCGTTAAAATAGAATCTGCTGTCATATCTGGTGGCTGCTCCAGTTAAAAGGCAATTTTTTTTTTTTTTAGCTCATTTAGCTTTCTTTGTCTTTTGGATAATTTTTTTTAGGACGAATTTTTAGAAGAACAATTATTGGGTCAAAAGTTATGCACGTTTTGGGGGTGCCTGGTGGCTCAGTTGGTTGAACATCCGACCCTTGATCTCAGCTCAGGTCTTGATCTCAGGGTCGTGAGTTCAAGCCCCGCAGGAGATGGTGCTGGGCATGGAGCCTACTTTAAAAAAAAAGTTGGGAACATTTTATCCTCCTTAAAAAGTGGCGCACCAGATGGCTCTTGGAAATCGGCGGTGTCCGTTTGTACTGTCCTAGCGCTTCGGAGAGCAGGTTTTCTTACTGCCGTCACCGTGGCGTGTTTTGGTTTTAAAATATTTTCAATACTTCACAGGAAGAAAAATGAAACCTTGTTTTGTAGTTCGCACCTTTGACCACTAGGTTGAATGTTTCCTCATTTTTTACCAGGCTTTCAGGAATTGCATGTTTAATGTTTTGTTGAAGATTTTAAAAATTAGTAAGTACGCATTTGAAGCCCAGCCAGTGTGTGTTTTCCTGCCACTGACTGTGCAGCACACAGAATTACGTAGCCTTACATAGTCCTGTAATAAATGTGAGTGTTTGTAAATTGTATTTATAAATAAGCCATATTCTGTCACACTTGACATTATGCAACACAGTTAGGGAGCCCTTCACATTCTGGGTACTGTCCTTGGTTACAAAGACTTAAGGAAATTTAAAAATAGAAAGGGAAGAGAGCAAATTAGTGATGATTTGATGAAGATTGTGTGTAAGACTCAGGCAGAGTAAGCACAGGATTGGAGGTCGTGCGCCAGGCACGAGTCCTATCTACACTCGACCTGCTGCTTTGTGAGTCACACCACTCCCGTCTCTTGTTGGCACAGGGGAGCCCCCCGTACAGATGTGCAGCGGCCTGGCAGTGGGAGGAAGGACATTTCCTCTGGTTTGGTTTGGTTGCTGTTCCTCTTGTTCTGCTTTCTCGTGGCTTTCGGGGGTAATAACTTTCCTTCTTGGTTGAGCTCTCTCTCCTGGTATTTGTTTTGTAGTAAAGTTGGGTTCTTTCCTGTTGACTTTTAGCAAGATCTATAGCAATCTGTCAGATTTGGACTGACTTGAGACTTCTGACTCCATTAACTGAATTTTATTGTGAAATAAGGTGGCAAGCCCTGGAATGTAATATACATATTATGTGAGTAGTATTGTCAGCTTGATATTGTGGCTGCTGGCTCTGCAGCATAGAATATGGAAGAAAAGACATAAAAGTAGTAAGCCAGTTATGTATCCCATGGAGGTAAAGATAGGAGTCAATTGGGAATTGTGCCACTGTTAGGAGTGGGCCCTTTGTACTTTCTCATCTTAAGATATATCAAAGGGACATTGCTGTGCTTCACCTCTAGCTTGGTGCCTTTCATTATGCCTCAAAAATTAATGCAGCTCTGGGATAGAATATAGAAGCTGTTTAATACCACTTAGAAATTGAGCACATTCATAGTAAGTCTGACTAGCATGGCAGCGTGATTTAACTTAGTAAGACTTGTTTTGACATGAGGACTCTTACTCTTTATTCTGGGATAGACTGAGGGAACCCTAACAGTCACTGCTCACTGCATCTTAAATTCAAAAGAGCAAATCCAAGCTTGAGGTGGCCACTTCTGTCTGCTGAATTCTTTCATGTTGCTTCTTCTCTCTTGTAAAGAATGAGTTAAGAAGAAATATCTGGGGATAATTATTAATTAGTGATTTAATATTTCTCAATATTTCTCCCCCCATCGTCTCTCAGTTTACCTGTGCACATTGTGCATTGCTCTGGTCCTCCACACACACACACATACACATACACGCACACAGGGTACTCTTGGGACTAAACAGCAAAACTGGGTACAAAAATAACAGCAGAGCTGGAGAGGAGGCCTGACAGTCCTGCTCCCAAACATGTCAAGCAGAACCAGGCCCCTGCAGAGGGCGCAAGAGGCCTCCCTGCCTGGGGACACGAAGGGATGCTGCTGTTCCCCTAGGATGGTTGGCTTAGAGTAAAAGTTTTCATTAAATAGCATTTTACAAGGTTTGAATTCAGCACTTTATTCTTGATATATAAAGGTTAGGTGTTGAACAGAATAAGACTAAAAATCTTAAAAAAAAAATGAAATTATTTAACTTTTTTATTGTTTGGGGATTTTATTTTCTGATTGTACAGCAATATGTATGGAAAGGTAAAAAGAAGCAGGCAAAGACCGCAGCCGTCCTCCTGCTGTGGGGGCCATCACAGTAGAGTTTATGTGGTGTTGAGAGACACCTGTAGCCCCCCACGAAGGACCAGATGTCTGTGTTTTGGGGATAGTTTCCGTTACACAAAGTTCTGGATTCTGGTTGGTGATGCATTGGATACCAGTGAGGACTTCCCGTTTCCACTTCTGTTGTCTTTGCTCTGATCCTTGTGTTTCCATGCATGGATCGGAGTTCAGTTTGACTCTGGTGCCAAGGGAAAGGCCTGCGGGTACCCGACAGGCCTTCACGCCGGCTGGAAGGACTGAGACGCTCCCGGCCTCCCAACTTTTCCCGCGGGCATGAGAGCTGCCACAGAGCATGTGGTAGCGAGTATACCCTGGCTCAGGAGCTCTCGGGACATCCACACAAGACGTTCCACAATTCTCTCTCTCTCTCTCTCTCTCTCTGCTGCAGATCGGCTGTGATCGCAGCCAGAGCCTCTTGGACATCTGCGGCCAGCGGCGCTTCCAGGCTCTGGTCGGGGACGCGCTGGCTGTGCCCTTGCGCAGCGGCTCATGCGACGCCTGCCTCTCCATCGCGGTGATACACCACCTCGCCACCGCGGTGAGTGTTGCCTCTGTCTTCCCAGAACTGCAGCTCGGGGCAGGACGTGGTCCCGGGTGGCCACGGTGGACCCGATCGCAGCTTCTCCAGTCTCCCCATCCTCTGCCTGGTGGCGGGGCCCTTCACCCCCTTCGCAGAGGAGGTGCGAGGCACTGGAGCTCCCGCAAGGCTGGGGTTGGGGGCGGGGCGCTGCTTTTAGTACTGCCTGGTTCTGCCCGTGGCCCTGCCCCAGTGTTCCCCGGGTCCAAGGGCTCCGCAGTTTGGCTGTCAGACACGGGAGCTCCCCTGCCCAGGGCCCACACTCGCCTCCCTGGCCTTTGCACATCCCTTCCTTCCTACCTGCTTGTCTTCTTTTTTCAAAACTCAGGTGTTGAGCTGTCAGTCATGCTTTTAATTCATCACAGACGTTCCTGGTTTAAAAACAAGTGAATTTAATGTTTTATATTTTTCTTATAAGAAAAAATAGCTTATTTTTCCCGTGTGTCAGGGGTTTCTCCCCTAACCTAAGCAATGATTTTACAGATCCCCCCAAGCCGGCATCACCGGGCGTCTCTGTATGCCTGACCAGCTTACGTGAATTCAAAACAAAATCAAGTGGATAGCCACCTATGCTTCTGTTTTATTAACACAAATAAAAATGCCCCTTTCCCTGTTTCTTTGACACTTTTTATCCCCTCAGTCACAGAACAAAATTTCCCTTTTTCTTCTTTTTTGCTTTGTATTTTGTGAGATTTTCTGGGCTGTTCATCGTAATGAAAATCAGCCCTGTCTTCACTTATACTTTCCTGTTTGCTCTCTGCCTTTCCTCTCAGTCGATAAAGGGCAACATGGTTTTTTTCACTAGGAGCGCAGAGTGGCGGCTCTCCGAGAACTTGTTCGACTCCTGAGGCCTGGTGGGACGGCACTGGTGTATGTCTGGGCGATGGAACAGGAATATAATAAGAAGAAATCCAAGTATCTTAGAGAAAACAGAGTTAGCCAAGGAAAGGAACAAGAGATGGATAGTGACGCAGCAGCGGTGCCCGAGTCGCTGGGGGGGCAGGTACCTGACGTGGGTGACCAGGATGCCCTGTGTTATGTCCCCGCCATTCCCAACTGCTGGGGGAAAGGGGGTAACACCAGCCATGTCACTGATGCCAGGCTGCCTGTTCACACTAACGGGACTTCTTTTCATGCTCAAGACTTACTGGTTCCCTGGCACCATAAGGGCAGCCCCGGGATGCACAAGCCTGTTGGTGCAGCAGGATCCCAGGCCCTGGGCACCGTGTTCCATCGTTACTACCACGTGTTCCGTGAGGGTGAGCTGGAGGCAGCCTGCCGGACCCTGAGTTGTGTCCGCCTGCTGCAGAGCTACTATGATCAGGGCAACTGGTGTGTGGTTCTTCAGAAGGTCTGATTTTCTCCGTGAAGACAGATACAGGCAAGAGAGGCTCACTTGGTTTCTTAAAGGAGACTAAACTTACTGTCTTTTTCATTAAAGAGAAAACGAGTGGAAAAGTCCCAAAGGAGCACACCTGAGAGAAATTCGGGAACAGAGATTACTTAGGACCCATCCAGCCCCCCGCTGTGGCTGACCTCATTTTATCCCCCTGCATGGGGAGGAACAGGGTGGTTTGTACAAGTGACTGAGGTCGTCTGTGAAGTGTTTGGGGTGAGAAAACAGCACATTGAAGATAAACTTCCGCTGTACGTGTTACTGATTGAGCTAAATCACGTAGAATCTTAGTGATGTAATCGTACAACATTTTAATAAAGAAAATATTTTTGTTCAGTAGAGAACTGTCTGAAGTTTTATCTTTGATGATTAACTCTGTAAAGTCACAGCTGATAACCACTCTGTCCCCTCACCTTACTGTCACAGGGCTCAACACATAGTAGGTGCTCGGTAAGATGTTAGTCCATCAGATAATAGCCACATCTTAGTAGGAACGTCATCCAACAAATCCTCACCGAACCCCACCATGTATCAGTTACTATGCTAGGAACTGGGTGTGGGGCAGCGGACAAGAACAAAAGCTCTTACCCTCCTGGAACTTCGTTGTAGAAGGACAGACAATAAGCAAATAAACAGACACTGTGTGCTAGACAGTGGTGAATGCCATGGGGGAAAGTAAGATAATGGGAGGATGCACCTGAGAACAAAAGATTTATTTTTAAATGGCTGAGATAACTGCTAATCCTGATGGTAGTTTATTGCCAAGAATTAACTGGTCCTCCTAATGCATTGAGTTAGATGCTAAAGGCAACCCTTGTACACTCTTGTAACTTCTTTGTTTCAATAGCAAAAGTTAGAATTGTCAGTTAGACCTAATTATGCCCATAATGCCGAAGATGTGCTGTCACCATTGGGTATTTCTAGTTCATTCATAGTTGGTTCTCGTCTGGGTGCAATCAGCAGTTTTCACCTACAACTATGTCGTAGTTACTCAGTTAACTTACTGTTTCCGTCGAGTTTCCAGGAGGAAGGTAGAAAGTTGACCATAGGTCCACCGATCACACAGAAAGAAAAGTACTTTTTTTTTTAACCCCTTTTCTGCCGGCGTGAGTTGCTTTATAGTCGTAATGCTTAAAAGACAACTTTAAGAAAAATTGCTTTCCATGAATGATGATGCCTAGACAATTGTATCTCTTGTTAGTGTTAGTGATGTTTGTTTTCAAACATCAGGCTTCCAGAAACCGGTGGTGACCAATAGGTCTTAGGTGAGGCAATGATTATTTTTGTCATGGAATTTCATTGTAAGATTATAATTGTTCCCTCCAGATGAATTTATAAGGTTCATGATATGGAAAGAAAAAAAAAACCAGAGGGCTAAAAAGCAGTTTTAATCTGATAGATACTCTAGGACTTCATATCACAATTTGAGGTTCAGATCATGTTAATAAATTTTAAACTCTGGATGGAATCGATTTCCAAGGAAGACGCATATACCAACATTACCTCAAGAAAAGGTAGAAAATAGAATAGGAATTCAGAACTTGGCTCTTGAATCAGATTTGAAGTTGAACTCTCAATCTGCCTTTTTTTTTTTAAGCTATGGGACTCTGGACAAATTCTCTAACTTTTTTATGCTTCAGTGTCTCAGCTCTAAAGTTGGAAGATTTATTATGAAATTAGCTGAAATAATGCTTATAGAGCTCTTACAGTGGTATAAGAACATAGTAAGCATTTGGGAAAAATGTTTATTACCATTACTCCCAGAGAAAGCCCAAAAGAGTTTCAGGTATTGAGTGATATCAAATCTAATTTGTTAAAAATATAATCAAAACCTATGTTTTCACTGATTTTTTATCTGCTTTGTTCTTATCAGGTGAAACATATGTATCAAAATTTCCCTCTATGATTATGAATCTCTCTATTTGTCCTTCTAGGTCTATCAATAATAACAAGGCAAAACTGGAAAAAATCCCTATGTCCATCAGCAGTAGTGAGTAAATGACGTTCAATTCATTGTTACTGCATGAGCAACGACAATAAACTGTCCTTGCAAAGTACATTAAGCTGTGTCGAAAAAGTAATAATGGTACAACTTCTGCAGAATTCAGGTGTGTCTTTTAAGACCATCTTCGCTTCTGATGCCAACTGCCAGTTCCGGGGCTCCCACGAGCCCCCTCGGGTTTGATAATCTGCTAGAAGGGCTCGAGGAACTCACAGAGACTGTTACACTCATGACCATATTTGTTATAGCAAAAGGATACGGATTAAAATCAGCCCAGGGAAGGGGTGCATGGTGCCAAATACAGGAGCATTGCGCACATGGGATTTCCAGTCGTCCTCTCGCAGTGAGATTTCGAAAGAGTGACTCCCAGCAGTGATAAATGACAGCACACCTGGGGGGTTGCCAAGCAGGGAGGAGCACTGGAGGCTGGGTGTTCAGATGTTTAATTGAGGGCCCAACTACATGGACATTGATCATTCCTGCTGCTGACCTTTAATCGTGAGCTTCTCTGGAGGTCAGGCTGATAACTGCTTGGCCCAGGGCCCCTAGGGAAACAGATACTGATCAGGCAGGATATTTCGAGGGCTTAGAGATCTGCTCCCAGGAGCCCAAGGCAAAGGCCAGACCTCTTTTTGGATAAGGTTAACTCTACTGCACACTTTTCTTGAGGTGAGAGTTTAAAAAACAAGCAATATCCTACTTTTTTTTTTTTTTTAAGATTTTATTTATTTATTTGACAGGCATAGATCACAAGTAGGCAGAGAGGCAGGCAGAGAGAGGAGGAAGCAGGCTCTCCAAGGAGCAGAGAGCCCAATGCAGGGCTGGATCCCAGGACCCTGGGATCATGACCTGAGCCAAAGGCAGAGGCTTTAACCCACTGAGCCGCCCAGTTAAATGTTTTAAATAGATTTTTATGTCAGCTTCTATGAGGTATAAGTTACATATAATATTCACCCATTTTTAGTGTATACTTTGATGAGTTTTGACTCCTTGCAACAGATAGCCATGTAATCATTCCCACAATCAAGATAGAGAACATTTCCATCACCCTGTAAAGTTCCTTCTTGCCCCTTTGCAATTCGTTCCTTCCTCTTATGGTCAAGATTGATCTGCTTTCTATTAATCTACTTTTGCCTTTTCTAGAATTTCTGGAATCATACACTTGTAGACTTTTTTTTTTTAAGATTTTATTTATTTATTTGACAGACAGAGATCACAAGTAGGCAGAGAGGCAGGCAGAGAGAGGAGGAAGCAGGCTCCCTGCCAAGCATAGAACCCGATGCGGGGCTTGATTCCAGGACCCTGGGATCCTGACCTAAGCCGAAGGCAGAGGCTTTAACCCACTGAGCCACCCAGGTGCCCCCACTTGTAGGCTTTTATGTCTCTCTTTTTTTTTTTCCCACTCAAGACAGTACTTTTGAGATTCATCTTTGTTCTTGCGTATATCAATAGTGTCTTCCTTTCATTGCTGAGTAGTAGTCTGTTGTAAAGATTTATCACAGTCTGGTTATCTATTCATCAGATGATAGGCATTTGGGCTATTTCCAGTTCAGAACTTGTGTTTTTGTTTTTGTTTTAAGGCTGCTCTGAACACTTAGGAGTGCATTTTTGTGTCTGTATGTTTTCATTTCTCTTGGGTAAATACCTCAGAGACGAATGAATCCTGGGTCATATAGTAAGTGTATGTTTAACTTGACGCCAGCAAACTGTTCTCCAGAGTGGCTGTTCCAGCTTGAAATCCCATGAGCCATGTTTGGTTTAGTTACTCCATATCCTTGCCAACACTTGTATTATCAGTCATTTTAGTGTTAGCCACTCTACTCTGTATTTATAATAGTATCTTTCTGTATTTTAAATTTGCATTTCCCTAAACACAAGTGATATGGAGCATTTTTATATTATTTGCTATTTGTATATATTCATTGTGGAAGTGTTGGTTCAAATCTTCTGTCCATTTTTAAAAATTGATTTGTATTCTCTTTAATGAGTTATATAAGTTACATATATTCTAGATAAAAGTGCTTTATCATAGGGGCACCTGGGTGGCTCAGTTGGTTAAGCAACTGCCTTCTGCTCAGGTCATGATCCTGGAGTCCCGGGATCGAGTCCCGCATCGGGCTCCCGGCTCCACGGGAAGTCTGCTTCTCCCTCTGACCTCACCTCTCATGCTCTCTCTCACGGTCTCTCAAATAAATAAATTAAAAAAATGTTTAAAAAAAAAAAAGTGCTTTATCATACATATACTTTGCAAGCATTTTCTCCCAGCCTGTGCCTTACTTTTTATTTTCTTAGGGATGTCTTTTGAAGAGCCAGCATTTTAAATTTTGGTGAAATCCAGTTTATCCATAATTTTTTAATTTTATAGGTTGTGCTTTTTGTGTTCTATTTAAGAAAATTTTGCCCGACTCACATCACTAGGATTTTCTTTTATGATGTCACTTAGAAGTTTCACAGCCTTCACCCTTACATTTAGGTCTATGACTTATTTCAAATTAATTTGTGTTCACATGTCGTGAGGGTTGGCTGGCTTTTTTGCATGTTGCTATGCAGTTGTTCCAACATAATTTCAAAAAAGATTATTTTTTGCCTCCAAATGAATTGCTTGACACCATTGTGGGAAAACCAGTTGGCCCTATAGATGTGGACATATTTCTGGTTAGTTTTTTGTTTTTTTGTTTTCTTTTGTTTTATTCTATCTTTATCTCTGTTTTTATGCCAGTACCTCACTGTTTTGGCTATGATAGCTTCTTGAGAAGTTTTGGTATCGTGTTTCCAACCTTGTTCGTTTATGCACTTAATCACAGCTTCAGAACACACAAAGCAGAGACTGATGTTAAGTAAGTGCAGGAAACATAGACAAATCTATAATTTTAGGTGGAAGTTTCAGTGATCGACAGAACAGGAACTTAGAAAATCAGTAAGGGTAGAGCAGACATGAACAATACAACCAGCTTACCCTTACTGACATGTATAGAACAGTCCAGCCAGCAACAGCAGAATACACAAGAGTATTTACTGAGAAAGACCATCTTCTAGGTCATAAAACAAGACTTGATAATTTAAAAGGATTAAAGTCATATAAAATATGCTCTCTGGCCACAGTGGAAATAAGCCATTTTCAGCAAGAATTTAAAAGGGGAAATAGAAAATATTTTGAACTGAATGAAAATGCAAGCATGATATATCAAAATTTGTGCAGAGAAACAAACAATACAGCAGACCTGACATTGCTATCCTTAGAAAGACCTACTTAGAAAGTTAGCCCTTAGCTGGTATCTCTGAATTTGGATTTGGTGGGGGGGGGGGTCGTTCCCCACTGCCCTAACTGATAAGATCAGCTCCCTGTGACTAAAGTGTTTACACAAACATTATGGTTTGTACTGAGCACCTGTTTTCCTTCTGGAGTCTAGAATTTGGGTACAGCCCAGGCACAGTGTGCCTACGTGACAAGCTCTCAGTAAAAAATGTGGGCACTGAATCTCTAGCTTCTGTGGATGGCAGCATTTCGTGCTGGGGGAATCAGGCATGTCCTGTGTGACTTTACTGGGAGAAGACTCTTGGAAGCCTGTGCCTGGTTTCCTCTGGACTTCACCCCATGTGCCTTTCCCGTTGCTAACTGTGGTATATTTTGCTACAATAAATCTTAGCCCTGAGTACAATGATATGCTCAGTCCTGTGAGTCCTCCTTGGGAATCACTGAACCTGGGGATCGACCTGGATCAACCAAGGGACTCCCATCGCATTGCCGAAGTAGGCCTTAGGGGGAAATTTTAGCACTAAATGCCTATGTTAGAAAAGAAGAAAGGTCTCAGATACAAGAACCTCAACTTTCTTCTTACGAAACTAGAAAAAGAAGAAGAGATACAGATGAAAGGAGGCAATAAAGACGCCCAGGAATCAGTGACACAGAAAACAAAAACAGTAAAGAAAATGAATGAAACCAAAAGCATGTTCTTGTTGCCAATAAAATTGATAAACTTCTAGCCAGACCGAGTTGACCAAGGAGAGAATTCCATGAATCTGATAATTGGAAATTCAATTAATAAACATAACTAAGGTAGATTCTCATGAGCCCACTTTTTAAGACTAATAGTGGAAAAATTATTCCATTAATAAGGATTTCCCCCCCAAAACTATTTGCAGTAGGTTTACTTCAAATGACAACCCAATTTAATGATGTAATTTTTCTATAAACCATTGAAGAAAATAAGACACTGTATATATATGAAAAAAATATGATCTTAGCCACTTCCTAAATATGTTTGAAGATTGCATTTGAGAATTTGAGATTCCAGGTAAAGCAAGCAAGCTGTGTTCACTGACCATAGGGATAAAAATTCTTAAACTGTATTATTTATTCTCTTTGCCACTTTGACTGTTTCTTTATTCCTTGACGTTAAAAAAAAAATAAGAGAGATTCTTTCTTTGCATTATTCCCTTGATTGCTTTCTTGCTTTGGAATAGCGACTGTGGCTGTCCATCAGGGGTTTACTAAGTGAGTCCATCGTTCTTTAAGTCAGGCCCCTTAAAGAATGTTTTCCAGTCACAGTGGGCTGAGAGTATGACTTCTCTCTACACCTCAATGTCTGCTTCTTGATTCCTAGTTTCAGCTGTGTATTTTGTCTTTCTCTGAATGTGAAGAGGAGTATTTGAGGTATAGTCTTGGTGGCCTTCTCCTAAAAGAACCTTCCTTAGTAGAAGTTTTGATCTTGCCATAAAAGATTCCCATATAGAAAGAGAGGATGTACAACATGACTTCCAGTTAACGTTTCCAGTTAGGACCTCATCATTTTGAAGAATCATTCTTTATGTAATGAGAGAAAGAATCTAACATTTTATCAGAGGGTGTTGGGGGGACCAAGATATAGCTTGACTCCTAATTTTTCCCTCTGCTGTTTGTTTGTTCCATTTTGAATGAAACTATCTGGGGGCTGAGAGTAGGGATTATTTGGTTAGAAATATTAATTCCCCACATGTGGCTTCAAAACCTTACTTGTAGTAGGCAAGATACTCTGTTCAAATCAGCACTGGATAACATAGGACAAACTTGTAAGAAATAATACCGGAGCTCTGCTCTGATCCGAATCCTGTTTTCTAAGTGCTGGGAATTATAGCCAGATCTTTGAAAATTAGTGTGAAGAGCAGAGTGTGGTGGCAACTCTGCCTCCTTTACTTTTTAGGGTCCTCCTTGCTGAATACTTTTCCCTGGTGCCCTTCTGACCCTAGGCAGATTGGGTTAGTGATTCTGGAAAGAATGAAGTGTTTTTAAGGCAGACATGGATTCGAAACTGAATGCTACTGCTTACAGCTGTAGGTCTCAGGGGAAGTGTGGATCTGTAGAGAGAGGATGATGATACCCACCTTGCAGGGTGGTTGGGTGGCTGATGTGAGATTGCGTGTACGACACTACATCATAGACGGTTCGTCAGTGCCAGCTTCTTCCTTCCCCGTCTTCTGCCAGATTGCGCCCCTGAGAGCAGACCTGGTCTTTACCTTTTCTGATCTTTGTGTGTGTTGGGGGGGTGCGGGTCAGTCTGACATAGGTGTTAATTAACTAATAAATCCAATGCATATTTATTGATCGCTTACTCCATGCTGGGCACTTGTTAAATAGTGGATACATCAGTGAACTTCAGGAGATCCTGTGCCTGCGAACCTATGGTGTAGTTGGAGGGAGGTGTCCTGCATGGGAGGTGGGGGAAAAGACAATGAGCAATAAACACAAGTAAGTAAACCATAGATCATGTTCTAAAGGGATGCTTTTTTTCCTCCATAGAGAAAAGAGGGAGTAGAGCAGAAAAGGAGGTTAAGGGGGGGAAGGTCACACGGGTTCTGGGTTTTGTTTTGTTTTGTTTTTTTTAAGATTTTAGTTCTTTTTAAGTAATCTGTACACCCAGTGTAGGGCTCGAACTCACTACCCCGAGATCAAGAACTACATGCTCCACGGACTGAGCCAGCATGGTGCCCCAGGTTCCAGTTTGTTTGTTTGTTTGTTTTCCCCTTAAAGGGTGGCCAAGGTGGTTGTCTGTGAGAAGGGGGAGGAGCTAACCATGTACTGATCTGGGGAAGAACATTCCAGACAGAGGAAGAGACCCATTTAAAGGCCTAAGACGCAGGAGTGCCCGGGGGGTGGGGGGGGGGGCGCGGTGTGGCTGCAGTGGATGTGGGAGAGCTGCTGGAGTGAGGTCAGGGTCATCTGGGAAGTGAGGCAGACCATGCAGGACATGCTGGAAAGACTTCAGATTTTCCTCTCGGTGGTTTTGAGCGGACAGGCGACATGATCTCCGTTCCATGTCAGCCAGTCTGGAGATGAGACAGGACGAGGACGGTGGAAGCAGGGAGCCCAGTAGAAGGCGGTGGCCAGAATGCGGATGGGAGATGACGACCGGCTTGTTGCAGCGTGTAGCAGCGCAGGTGATGGCCAGCATAATGGGCTCTGGGATGTGCAATCCGAAGGTATAACCCTCAGCACTGGGGATGGGTTTGCGGCGGGGTGCGGGGGAGCAGGAGACACCGGCAATGCCCCACACTTGGGTGAGTTCTCACAGTTCTCTGGATCTGTCCTCCAGATGCGATTTTGCTGTGTCCTTCACTTCTCCTCTTCGCTTGCAGGCAGCGGTCCTTCGTGGTGCCGCCCTGGGCATATCTTCCCAGTAATCCTCCTGCAAATAAACCCGGCAGGTGCTTTCAGCTCAGACCGTGCATGCTCCCGAGCAGCTAGATGTTCAGTCATGAGACAGAAATAGAAAGCAGCGCAAGACTGCGATCACAAATTCCTTTAGGGGCCATTCGCCTGAGATAAACACACACATCCAGGGACTCCAGATTAGTATAAGCCATAGAAAGGCAGGTGATTGATGGCCCTTTATTTTTAGTAAATCACTCGAGAGAAAATGTTTCCCCAAGAAGAGCCAGGCGTGTCTGAGCATAACCTCCAAATGCCCTTTGCAGAAGCAAGGGGGAAATAAATAGTGATGAAAAGAGTGAATGAAGGGCTTTATTCTTGCCTTGCCTTCAGTTGGACCTCTATTTACAGGTCCCGAAAAAGCCCTGGAAAGCAAGTGTGAAAGAAAAAAACAGCAGGAGACACTCATCTGAGCGTAGTCTCGTTGCCTTCCCCCTTGAAAAAGCACTTGGAGTTTGTTATTGATCAATGAGAAATGGCGAGTAAGCCTCTAATACAATGTTAAAGAATGTCCATCCTGGCCTTTGTAGTTGCCAGCAAGGAAAATAGGGCCATTGAGGAAATGAAAGCCTTTAGAAGCTGTTTTAAATGTCCAGCATAAAAAGCTAGAGAGGTTGTAGAGTTAGGGAAGGAATCCTTCACCTATGCCTGGTGAATGTTTGTGAGTGGCCAGAGTGTTCGTGAGTGACCCACCTGGTATCCAGAACTGTGGGCAGTGCCTGTGGACAGCTTTCTTGGAGAATGGTCCATATTCCCCCCCCCCCCAAAGTTAAAATATGGAAGCTTTAGACTCGTGACCTTCCCTTGTTTGTGCTCATGAGATTTAAAGACAGCCCAGAGTCTAAGCACTAGAGGCACTGGTCGATTGAGATGTAAAAGTGCCCCCAGGTTGTGTGTGTGTGTGTGTGTGTGTGTGTGTGTGTGTGTGTGTGTTGGGGGTTTTGGGTCTCTATGATTCTTACTTGAATCAGTCCTTGGTCTAGCCTTTTGAATACCTATTTGGGTCCTATGTGGGGAAAAGACTATGAGTAAAAATGGCGTGCGTGCATGGTATACTCCTTAGTTTATGATTATGCTAGGGGCATGAGTAGGAAAGGCATGATAGGTATTAACCAGGACAGAGGGGGTTTTTTCCTACAGAAAACTCCCTTGTTTCTTGGTCAATACACAAAACAAGCCAGACTAGGCCATCTCCTTGTTAAACAGGGCCATTGAACCCGTAGTAGTGGAGGCTCCCCACCAGTGGAAACAGCCAATTCAAGGAAAAAAACAAAACTATTGCCCTACAGATTGTCTGTCACTGGTTACCAGACCGTATAGTCACGAGCCTGGTGATTCTCTCGGATCTGCTATACATCCCCATGACCAGGAGAATGAAGAGCTGACCAGCTCGGGCCTGGGTTTGGTGCAATTCTCTACACCTACTGCCGCAGCTGGAGGAATGGGATTCCTTGAGTGGCTTAAGCCCCCGGGGCCGGCTTGTGTATCTCTGGGTAGCATTCGTACTGCACCAGCCACAGGGAATCTGGCCAGCAGTCACCAGAATGGCCATAGAGGCTGGGCTACAAACATCGAGGGTTTTACGGTTGCTCTAGGTCCTCTCCACAAGAGGGTCCAAATGAAGCCACATCATACAGGTTCGCAGCACTGGCACCGTGAGGTAAAAACAAGGTGGTGGCATCTTCTGGCTGGGGCTGTTACAGCCATGGGATTAAAGCAGAGTTCACGGCGACAGGCAGAGCAACAGGGACTGTCTTCCTCCCAGTAGCAGCCGGAGAGATTTCAGTGCTCAGTGCCATGCGGAGCAGAGACAGTGTCAGGAGTGGGGGCAGCAGGGGACCTCCAAGATCTCAGATTTGTGAGGAAACGCTAGGACCCTTGAAGAGCTCTGTGCTCACTCTTCTCTGAAATTACAGCGAGTTGCTGCTCACAAACCAGGGTCCCCCAAACAGTGGGGAATAATTGGACTCCTGGGGGGCAGGGGCTCCGTGGCCGAACCTAAGCACTGAAGCAAGGTGGGCGTGGCTACCACCAAGGACAGCAGAGGCTGACTCCCTGGGCCTGTGGCTCTGGCTGGGTGAGTGTGGTATCCCTGGAAGACAGATGAGAATCCACTAAATTCTTACTAGAAGATTGTAAGCAGGTCAAGTCTAACTTGAATCACTAACAGAAAGAATCTCAGCCCCTCAGTCCATTCCAGACATGAGCCAGTTTGCAGACCCAGAACCCCTTGAAGTAAGAGGAGGCCAGTGCCCCTTGGGGAAGGACGCTGCTCCACTGCTGAAGTTCATACCCTGAACCTTCCTCTCAGCCTCACAGGGACGTATAGCCCCTAACCAGGCAACTGCACACCCGGGCAAAGGAAATAGACCTTGTGGGGATCAGTGGCGCCTGGCAGTGAATAGCCCTTAGTTTTGGGAGACCCAGGTTGATGCTGTGGCCCCCACAGGGAGACCAGGGGCCCGTGGAGGCCAGGTGATGGGTGGAGTCTGAGCTCAGGTCTGCCTCACAGTGGGCCCTTGAGCTCATCTTGCGATTATGTCCCTGCTTCCAGAATGAATAATTGGGATATCCGCACCTGGCAGCTGCCGGAGCCCCCATGTGGGTCCCCTGACCTGTGGAGGAGGGGCCATTATTGGAGGAAAGGCCAAGTGTGAGCCACTGGCGTGGCCTCCCTGAGGACAACGTAGACCAGAAGCAGTACCACGTCCTGAAGGACTGCAGAGACATGTGTCTCTGCCAAGGACTTGGAGGAGGCGCGGGTGCTGATGCCTCCCATCCCCATTCACCCTGCCCTTCCTT
Organism: Taxidea taxus jeffersonii; assembly: GCA_003697995.1. NCBI lineage: Eukaryota > Metazoa > Chordata > Mammalia > Carnivora > Mustelidae > Taxidea > Taxidea taxus. The sequence continues at coordinate 7,671 of RCUC01147602.1, read as the reverse complement.
TGGCTGGGGCAACAAACACATGCACCTTGAGGAGTGCAGGTGGCATACTGCCAACGGACCCAGGAGGTGACTGCCAGGCAGCTGCTGTTCCTGAGACGGTTTAATTGCTCTGGCCAAGGCCAAAGAGCTCATCCCCTGGACCTGGTGCACAGCGGCGGAGGGGGGGGGTTCCCAAAATACATTTCCAACTCCCTTCACTTTTTCTCTGGTCACTCTAGCTGAATAATGGATTGCTTGAGTAGCCAAACATATGCAGTGACTTTAGTCCTTTTAATAACGAGGAGCAAGCCGTGTTTTGGATTCCCAGGCTGCCCTTGAATGCCAAGCTTGGTTCGTTAACGCTGAGCTAGTGATCAACTCAGCGGCAAGCAGCAGCTCCTCAAGGACTCACGGAAGGCTCGGCCTCATAACTTGGCATTCGGACATCGGTCCTGTGCCTCCAGCACTTTCCACCACTCCCTGCCCTGAGCGCCATATCACATCTGCCCATGGCTCGAGATTGGGTCCTGGGATTGATTCTGTCCCGTGCTGCTCAGTCACTTCTTGCATTTTAGGTCACCAAGTCCTACCCATGCCTACTCCTGCGTATTTCATGCACTGATTTCTCCCCTGCCCTATGCCTCACCTGTCTGTGGTTTTCTATACTGCTGCCAAAACGAGTTTTATAAAATCTGAAGACATTTCTCCTTAACCAAACTCTGTCAGTGACTTTTAATTCCCAGGAATGAAACCCAGACTCCAGCAAATATCAGATGTAACTCTATAATGGTCCTCTGCTGGTCTGCCCTGTCGATTCTCTCTGCCCCCACTCACTCACACCCAGGGCCCCCTTCATACCGAATATCATGTTCCTTCCCATGCACACCTCACACTCTCCTGCGTCGTTTATTGATTCTTTGTCTTTCCGCTCCTAAGATGTTCTTTTCTGCTATTTCTGCATGCTCACATCTTACCCATTATTTAAGGCCTACTTTTTTTTTTTTTAAGATTATTTGAGAGAGAGAGGGAGCGCGAGAGGGAGGAGGGTCAGTGGGAGAGGGAGAAGCAGACTCCTCTCTGAGCAGGGAGCCCAATGTGGACTCGATCCAAGGACTCCGGGATCACAACCTGAGCCAAAGGCAGTCGCTTAACCAGCTGAGCCACCCAGGTGCCCTTAAGGCCTACTTTGGACGCTCTCTTCTCTATAAAGCTTTTTCCAACCCCTCCTCCCAGATGTAGCCAACCCCCGCTCAAAATACTATCTTTCTCTTCTGATTTCCAAAGCGTTTTATCTGGGATGCTCTTGTTTATTCCTTTGTACCTCATCCTAGTCATTTGCAAACATGAATGTGAACTCACTAACAATAAGAACAGAGCGGGTAACTGGTACTTCTTTGTTCAAAGAAGCAAAGATATTTGAGCTAAATTTTGAGAAGGAACTATTAATAAATGTGATATCTGTTATACTTGTATCCAGTTTAATTCTCTCGCGAAGTTCACTGGCGTGGAAAAAACATCTAGTGTGATAGAGGTATAGTAGTAGGATAAGAACTATATGCCGTGCCATTGGGTTTTGAAAGAGGATACATTGTTACTTTTTTTTTTTACTTCTTTCTTAACTTTATTCCATTTCCTTGCAAGCAACCAAATCTGTTCTAGTCTTGTCTTGTGTACGTTGTTACTCTTAGTGCATGTAGCATTCGTGGGTTTGTTTTGTGGGGGATTATGATTGAGCGCCGACTGTGTGCCAGGCACTGTGGCTGGTCCTGGGCCACACACCGGTCAGTGAAGCAGACCTGTGCTGGCCTTCCCAAGGCTTAAAGTATGGTGAGAAGGACAAGCAATAAACAAGTAATATGCAAGTCATGTAAGTTACAAATCCTGTAAGTGCTCTAAAGGCATAGCTTGGATTAGTGAATAAAAGCAAGAGGGCTCCTGCAGAATGATGAGACCACCAAGAAAGTAAATGCATTTTTAATCTGAAATCTTAAGTAATCACATGGTTCAGAAGATTTTAAATACTAGAAGGTGTCATTGTTTCACCTCCGAGTACCTTTTCACTGATAACTTTTTTGTTATTTTAAAATTTCCGGGGGCGCCTGGGTGGCTCAGTGGGTTAAGACCTCTGCTTTTGGCTCAGGTCATGATCCCAGGGTCCTGGGATCGAGCCCCACATTGGGCTCTCTGCTCTGCGGGAAGCCTGCTTCCTCCTCTCTCTCTCTCTCTCTCTCTCTCTGCCTACTTGTGATCTCTGTCAAATAAAAAAAAAAAATTTCCGAACTCTTCCCAACACCCTGTCATCTCTATGCTCCAATGTCTTCCCGTTTCCGAAGGTGGCAAACTACATTGATGATGCTGCCTTATGGTACTCATGCCCTTCTGTCACTGACCCCTAACTTTTGCATGTGAGCTAGACCTTGTGACTTGCTTCTGAAAAACAGGACGGTAAGTGTGATGGGATGTCGCTTCCACGATTAGGCTAGAGGAAGTGACTTCTGTCCTGCTAGCAGACTCTGTTTCCTTCTGGGCTGGCAGGTTTTGATGATGGAGCTGCCGTGTGGAAGAGGCCTTGTAGCAAGGAACTCGAGGCAAATGTTGGCCATTGGGCAGTGAGGAACTTAACCCAGAACCCTTGAGGAACCAGTGCTGCCAACAGCCACGGAACAAGCTTGGAAGCAGACCCTTCCCCAAGTGTAGGTTCAGACGAGCCTGCAGATCCTGCTTCGGCAGCTTTGTGGGAGACAGTGAGGCAGAAGACCCAGCAAAGCTGAGTCCAGATTCCTGACACCCTGAAACCCAGATCGGAAATGTGTATTGTTTAAAGCCTCTACATTTGGGGATAGCCAGAGGGAACTAATATGTCTATTCTTAGCTATTATAAAAACATGCGTGTATCCCTATACATTCATATATTCTTCCATAATATATCTGTAGGAACAACCCCAAATGCGGGATTACAGGCTCAAAGAGAAGGTGCATTTGTAAATCTGTTTACTATTTTCAATGACCCATCACATAATTCAAAATGATTTATCATTCCAGCAATGTATAAGAATAACTCCCCATCTGAACTGGTTATGAAAATGTTGGATTTTGTTAGTCTGATAGAGGGACGTCATAGCTCATGGCATTTAGTTTGCATTTCTCTTATGAATGAGATTGAACACATTTTCGTGTATTAATGTCCAATGAGTTCTTTTGTTATTCCCACATACCCAGCACATCATACACAAATAGGATAGTTTTAACCCTTATAATTTTTATGACTAATTTCTTTTTCTTATCTATTTGTGTTAGTATCTCCAGTACAATGTTAAATGATAACATAGTGATTATCTGTGGAAATCATTCTCATGATTTCCCTTAAGCATGCTACTTGTTTTGAGGCTGAAATGGCTGAAATTTTATTGTGGTATCAAGTGTAGCCCTGTTTTATTGACTTTTGTTTAAATAAGGGTGTCATTAACTTTTAAAAATACTATTTTAGCCCCCAAGGACATGAATATAATTATTTTTCCTTAAATCTATAATGTGATAAATAACATTTGTGAGTGTTTTGATGTTGAATCATTGAAAAATTTTCAGGTGAACCTCACTTGCTCATGTATGTTTACTTTTAACAGCCTAATATTTTAATCAGGATTTTGGCATTGTTATTCATGAATGAGAATTGTTGGTAGTTTTCTTTGCAGTCTTTGTTGGGTTTTGGTGTCAATGTTAGGCTTTTTTCATCAAACTCCTACAGAAGTTTTCTTCTCTAACCACCCTCTTCCCTCCACTTCCCTCCTCAAGCTTTGACATGGCAGCATAGCTTGGAGTGATCTCCTTGAGGAGCTTGTCCAACCCTTTTATGAAACACCCTGGGACTTTCTGTTTTGTTTTATTTGCTTTGTTTGGTAGAGATAGCTCTTAAATGAATTCTCTGCTCAGTCTTAACTGACTGAGCCATCCAGGTATCCCTAGGGCTACTTTTCTTATCTTTTCTTACTTTGTGTTTCTGTGCTTTGCCCAATTAGCACTTGAGTAGTGTGTCCAACTTTCTCTTTAAAGAATTACCTATTGGATTTATTCCTTAATACTGATTTTCTATTTTCTGATTCGCTGATATCCTTCCTTCTGCTTTTCTTTGTGAGACACATGCTTATTCATTCACTTCCATTTTCCTTTTGTATTGATAGAAGTCTTCCATTGTCCTTTAAACTCTTTGTTAAGTTCTGATAATGTCATGTTTCCATCATGGTTAATTTTTTTTTTTTAAGATTATTTATTTATTTATTTGACAGAGAGAGATCACAAGTAGGCAGAGAGGCAGGCAGAGAGAGAGAGAGAGAGAGGGAAGCAGGCTCCCTGCTGAGAAGAGAGCCCGATGCGGGACTCGATCCCAGGACCCTGAGATCAGGACCTGAGCCGAAGGCAGCAGCTTAACCCACTGAGCCACCCAGGCGCCCCTTCCATCATGGTTAATTTTAAGAAATCTGGCAACTTCCATTCGTCAAAGAGTTAATTACATCAAAGACCTTTAAGTTTTCCAGGCACAGTGGAAACTTTTCTTTTTGGATTTTGTAATAAATTTTTTAAAGTTCCCTTATTATTCCCTCCTTACTGCATTTATGGTTGGAGAATGACATCCAGGCTGTTTCTACGTCTCACTAATTTATTGAGGCTTGGTTTGCCTCCTAATGTATAGTTAGTTTTTGTCAATGTCTGAGCATCTGAAAAGAAGGTGTTTATTTTAGGGTTATAAAGTTAGATCTTTATCAGTCATATCTGCCTTATTTGTCATCTTATTTGAGAACTCTTTTTCTTTTGATGAAAGGCAGCCCTGATTTCTTTGCACCAAGATGACCATGAAGTTCAGTATTGTTAACCTGGTCTGTGTAAGGGGAGCTGCCCCAGCAGACAGCACAGGTGACAGAATCTAATAAGTACTAGGGGAAAGTTTACTGAAGGGACAGGTGACAAAAGTGTGGGGCAGATTAGGGGAAACCATCAGAGAGAAGAAGCACCAGGGGCTGGCAACCTCTGGGAGCTGTAAGTCTCCCTAGGCCTGAAGTCACAGGACCAAGGGTCGGGATAGTTTTTGGAGCTGGGAGAGGTGGCAGCAGGTCACGGCTGCCCAACAGTGGCAGTGGCCTATGATAGAGGAACACAGACTAGTGAATCCACAGCCGAACAGTCAGGGAGTCTGGGAATCAATACCTCTACTTCTTCCTCTTCTCTCTCCAGTCTTTGGCCTGTGTCTCTCGCTAGCTGAACCCAAGAGAAAGACAGAAAGCAAAGGAGCCCAGGGATGCAGTCCAGGAAAGTCAGCTTCCTGGGGCACAAAGTAGGGGGAAAAAGCTGTGGAGTGCATTTCCCCATGCCCGACTAATGACTACCTCCCCTTTGGCTTGAAACCCCCCAAATTAATTGGTTTCTTACTTCTTTTTTGAAGGCACTAAAAGGCCTTGATATTGTTTTGAGAGTGGGGAAAATTCTTTTCAGAGAGGAAGACACCATGCCGGGTAACTTGGCAGAACCCTCTAAGTTTGTCCTTGGTATTACTATTTTTTTTTTTAAAGATTTTATTTATTTATTTGACAGAGATCACAAGTAGGCAGAGAGGCAGGCAAGTCCTTGGTATTATTGTTATAACTGGCCAGACCCTCCTGAGCTTCTTAAGAAACGAGAGGATTGGGAAGGGCAAGAGACAGAATTGTTTTGAGCTCTAAAGCCAAGGGATGCTCAAGAGAATAGAGAGCCTTATTTTAAAATTCAGTTTAAACAAGAAAAACAAGGACTCACCGGATACAGTGCTGTGTCTTTTCTCTACACGGTGCTACACAGGTGAGGGAAGATCCCCTTGAGGAATGAAAAATCTCTTGACACCAGTTAGAGAATAACCTTTATACAAGTCCTGCTTGAGAAATGAATAGACCCAAGTAATCTTGGACTCCCCAAAGTTCTCACACGGAAGTCAGGGTACTGTTGACATATTTGACCTCTGGAAGTTTCCTGCCAAAAGGCCAAATATTTCTTGCCTAACCATTAAAAGACATTTTCTTCAGAATGTCAATATTTTTGTGAAATGGTATTATTTAAAATACTGGAAACTTTCCCCACAGAAGCAGGTGATCCTGTTTCTAATCTAGGCAGAGGGTTGTTTTTGTTTTTGTTTTTTGTTTCCAGGAAGCCATAGAACATTACTCAAGTCAGCTGAACAGAATGTCAGTGAAGAGTCTCTCATGAGGGAAACTTGGTTTGAAAGCTCTGAGCCAAATGAGTTTCTGCAAAGCCCTTCTGGAATGAGAGATATTACAAGCGACCTCTGTGCTTCCCAGAGGGGAACTATAAAGCAAGCACACCTGTCATTAATTCAGAGGGAGGAGGTTTGCACTGGTCACCAGGCAGACATATGGTTTACCCACTCTCTGCTGGTCTGGAGGACTGACAGATGTGTTTTTTTATTAATTATTTTTATTAATATATAATGTATTATTTGCCCCAGGGGTACAGGTCTGTGAATCATCAGGCTTACACACTTCACAGCAATCACCATAGCACATACCCTCCCCAGTGTCCATTACCCCACCACCCTCTCCCTACCCATCCTTCCCCCCAGCAACCTTCAGTTTGTTTTGTGACATTAAGAGTCTCCTATGGTTTGTCTCTCTCCTGATCCCATCTTGTTTCATTTTTTCCTTCCCTACCCCCCAAAAGCCCCACTCTGCCTCTCAAATTCCTCACATCAGGAAGATCATATGATAATTGTCTTTCTCTGATTGACTTATTTTGCTCAGCATAATATCCTCTAGTTCCATCCATGTCGTTGCCAATGGCAAGATTTCATTCTTTTGATGGCTGCATAGTATTCCATTGTATATATGAACCACATCTTCTTTATCCATTCATCTGTTGATGGACATCTAGGTTCTTTCCATAGTTTGGCTACTGTGGACATTGGTTCTATAAACATTTGGGTGCACGTGCCTCTTCAGATCACTGCATCTGTATCCTTATCTTTAGGTACCCAGTGGTGCGATTGCTCCAGAAAGAGTTTCTCTAATATCTTCCATGCCTTTTCCGAGCCCAGCTAGCACCTTGAGAATCGTCATTCTGAACTCTAGTTCTGACATATTACCAATGTCTGTATTGATTAGGTCCCTAGCCGTCCGTACTGTCTCTTCATTTTTTTGTGGTGAGTTTTCCCACCTTGTCATTTTATTCAGATAAGAATATATGAACGAGGGATGCCTGGGTGGCTCAGTTGGTTAAGCGGCTGCCTTCGGCTCAGGTCATGATCCCGGAGTCCTGGGATCGAGTCCCACATTGGGCTCCTTGCTTGGCAGGGAGCCTGCTTCTCCCTCTGCCTCTGCCTGCCTCTCTCCACCTGTGCTTGCTCTCTCTCTCTCTAACTAATAAATAAATAAAATCTTAAAAAAAAAAAGAAAGAATATATGAACAAGGCAATAAAATACTAAAAGGGTGGCAAAGACCCCAGAAAAATGTACACTAACCACATCAGAAGAGACTGGGGGGAGAAGAAAGGAAAAGAAAAAAAAAATTTATATGTATATTTATTTATATATAAATATATATATATTTATATAATATATAAAATATTTATATAATAAATATAAGTAATATAAATATTAATATTTATATATTTACCATATATACTATATATAGTATATAGTCATATAAACATATATA